>JAWQEG010005386.1:0-44369 GCA_033782935.1 Petrolisthes cinctipes | reverse complement strand
TCTCCTCGTTGCCTACACACACCTCCTCTTTCTCCCCCCAACAAAGTGTATGTGTGTGTGTGTGTTCCTTACTCCTTCTCCACGTTGCCTACACACTTCTTCTCTTTCTCCACCAGCAAGTGTGTATGTGTGTGTGTGTGTGTGTGTTCCTTACTCCTTCTCCTCGTTGCCTACACACACCTCCTTCTCTTTCTCCCCCAGCAAAGTGTGTGTGTGTGTGTGTGTGTGTGTTCCTTACTCCCTCTCCTCCTAGCCTACATACACCTCCTTCTCTTTCTCCACCAGCAAGTGTGTGTGTATGTGTGTGTGTGTGTGTGTGTTTTTGTGTGTGTGTTACTTACTACTTCTCCTCCTAGCCTTCACACTCCTCTTTTCTCCCCCAGTATGTATGTATGTATTAGGCAGAATAATCGTAGTAACTGGCTCACTACAAACTTCAATAACAAGACCTGGATACTTATTAGGTCTCGTGACTGTACGTACACTACTCTCACTCATTCAGTATCTTGGTAGTCTCTTTCTCTCTCTCTGGTAAATGAGTGAGATTGGCCATTTACACTCCCCCACCCTCTCTCTCTCCCTCTCTCTTAACTATACACACACACACACACGTGCAAACACCGACATACATACCAATGAGGCGTGTATGTCTCCAGCTGCCCTTGCTTGTGTATGCGGAGTGTGTGTGTGTTTGTGTGTGTGTGTGTACCTTCATAAATACCTACTCTTTCTATCCTCTCTTTTCTTTTTAACCTCTACTACAACTACTACTATAATAATAATAGGAAGGAAGGAAGGAAGGAAGGAAGGAAGGAAGGAAGGAAGGAAGGAAGGAAGGAAGGAAGGAAGGAAGGAGGGAGGTGAGGGAGGAAGGAAGGAGGGGAGGGAGGGAGGGAGGGGAGAAAGGAAGGAAGGAAGGAACGAAGGAAGGAGGGTAGGAAAGAAGGAAGGAAGGAAGGAAGGAAGGAAGGAAGGAGGGGAGGAAGGAAGGGAAGGAGAGAGGAAGGGGGGGGGGATAAACCACACTAATAAGGCTTCAATACTTCCCTTCTTCCTTCCTCTCTCCCCTCATTTCCTTCCTCTATTCCCCTCTCTCATTCATTTTCCTCTCCTCATACGTTTTTCCTTCATTCATTCCCCTATTTCCCTCTCTTTCTCTTTTCCTTCCTTTATTTCCCTCTCTCCCTTCTTTCCTTCCCTCATTTCCCTCTCTTAATTCTTTCCTTCCTTCATTTCCTTCTCTTCCTCCATTCCTTCCTTTATTTCCCTCTCTTCCTCTCCCACTTCTTCCCTTCCTTCCTCCCTACCTTCATTCCTTTCTTTTCTTCCCATCATCCGTTTTTCATCCCTCCTCCTCCTCCTCCTTCCATTCGTCCTTCCTCATATTAGCGAAAGTGAGGAGCTAGAGGAAGGGAGGAGGAGGGAAAAGAAGAAGAGGAGGAGGAGGAGGAGGAGGAAGAGGTGAAAGAGGAGGAGGAGGAGGAAGAGGTGAAAGAGGAGGAGGAGGAGGACGAAGAAGAGGTTGAAAGAGGAAGTGTCTGAGAATATGAGAAGACAGAATTTAAACCTTCCCTTATGACTGACAGGACAGTGCTCGCTCTCTCTCTCTCTCTCTCCTCTCTCATCAAATTCAATCGGGTTATCGTACATCTATACCAGTTTTCTGAGGTGTTGCCAGGTGGATGATAATTACCGGTATCAAGCATTAACAAATTATAACATATACTGTACCGGTTATTCCTCCCTCTCTCTCTCTCTCTCTCTCTCTCTCTCTCTCTCTCTCTCTCTCTCACGGTTTGAAATCCCAAAAACACACACAAACAGAGCTTTCAATGGTCCTGGACACACACACACACACACACAATTAAACATAAAAAAAAAAACAAGACCAGATAAAAGAAATAATTATACGTGCAGCCAACTTTAACCTTTCCAAACTATACATTAGGCTACAACCAACCAACAAACAATTCCCATAACAGCCTGCCTACACAAGCTTATAATAATATTCTGTAAAAATGCCAATAAACTCATTAGGCTACAACCAACTCATTAGGCTACAACTCATAAGGCTACAACTCATTAGGCTACATACAACTCATAAGGCTGCAACTCATAAGGCTACAACTCATAATAAGGCTACAACTCCTTAGGCTACAACCAACTCATTAGGCTACATGCAACTCATTAGGCTACAACTCATAATAAGGCTACAACCAACTCATTAGGCTACAACTCATAAGGCTACACTCATTAGGCTACAACCAACCTACAAACAATTTCCATAATAGCCTACACAATCTTATAATGATAGTCTTGTGAAAATGTCAATAAACTCATCCGTCCCTTCACCCACCCCCACTAATATGACCCCATCAATTCCCCCCCCCCTTCTCTCTCTCTCACTTCTACTACCTCCCAACATGCATCCCTTACCTACGATATAAATCCCTACTTCCCTCCCGTCCCCACTACATTCCCCACCCACACATACAATACCCCTTTTTCCCCACCACCCCCACTAATATGACCCCTTCAATCCCCCCTTCTCTCTCTCTCTCAACATGCATCCCTTACCTACAATATAAATCCCCACTTCCATCCCCTCCCCACCATATTCCCTCCCACACATAATAGACATCTCTCCCCGTTTCTCTCCCTCCTTGCTCTCAATCCTTCCCCCAATAACCCCCCTCCCCCTTTGACCCCAATATCTTACTCACTTCCACCCTCTCCCTCTCCCCCTATCTGATCCCACAACCTCTCA
Source organism: Petrolisthes cinctipes (assembly GCA_033782935.1). Taxonomy (NCBI): domain Eukaryota; kingdom Metazoa; phylum Arthropoda; class Malacostraca; order Decapoda; family Porcellanidae; genus Petrolisthes; species Petrolisthes cinctipes. Next base: position 41,602 of record JAWQEG010005386.1, on the reverse strand, counting down.
CTTCATCTCTATACACACCCCCAACACCTCTCCCCTCCCTCCCATCATTTCTCATCCTCCCTGTAGCCTACCTAACCCCAACACACACACATACCTCCTCTATATACTCTCCTCCCCTCCCCAACACACACACACATACACACCCCACCCACTCCCCACCTCCACATAATAAGACCCCCAACACCTCCTCTCTCCTCCCTACCCCACACAAAGTCACACACACTCACCCCACCCCACTCCCCTCCTCCACATAATAAGATCCCAACACCTATCCTCTCTCCTCTCCTCTCCTCCCCCCCCCCTCCATACCAACTGGTGATCACGTGTCAACCACATAGTACACCACCACACCAACCTCACCACTAGCCACACCATTCCTGTTCTATACGATGACACACACACACAAATATACACTATTCCTGTTTCACTGTCACTATACGATCACACACACACACACACACACACGATTCCTGATACACCATCACTATACGATCACACACACACACACATGATTCCTGTTACACCATTACTATAAAATCATACACACATAATTATAATGTTGTCGTGAATGGTTGGCTATGGTCGGTTTAACTTACGTAAATCATGATCATAACGGTCGGAAAATAAGAATAAATTTAACTTCTCATTCACGACAAAATTATTCTTAAAGTTCACCATTATAATATCTAGAACTGTGAAAAAAATGTAGACTTCAGAGGTTAAATAGAAGAAAGCAACCGTGAGCAAATAACAATGACTGAATGAAGCGTGATAAGATGGTAAATAAAGCAGAGAAAGAAAATACACATCGGGTCAACCAGAAAATATTAGGTATACTCATGGCCGAGGATGGGTATACTACTTACCAGACGGAGGCGGCGGAGGTGAAGTAGTAGAGGAGGAGAAAGACGAGGGCACAGGAGGTGTGAAGGGCGCCTTCAGTCACACCCAGAAGACCAAGTTCAGGGTCGTGGTAACAGGATATACTCGTGGAACCCGCCAAGAGTCGAACCAGGTACCCGACGGAGACAAGGTTGTAGCATAGAACCAAGTGGACAGCAGCACGCTCAGGGTAACGAAAGGGCGTCGAGTCCAACACGAAGCTGAGGAGTGTGAAGCCCGTGACGGCGAAACACACCACCGCCCATATGGCCATCCACACCCCGGCGAAGGACTTGTCGCTCGTGGTGAAGGATATGTTAGTTTGGCAGAGTGGAGCGCAGGTACTGGTAGCGTTAATGTAGCGGTACTTGTGCGGATGGGCGTAGTGGGTGCACCGCGGGGGAGGGCGTGGGTGGATGGGTCGAGACAGGGGCGTAGGAGGGGCCAGGAGCGGCATCTTCTCCCCAGGTCCCTCCATACACATATACTCCTCGTTGTTCTCAGGGGGAAAACGTGAACAGTTAAGGAAAGGTGGCCAGGGGAAGCCCAACTCAGCCATGACGGGGGCACACCTGTCCCTCACCGTCTGGCACAGGTCCCGGCACGGCCCTATAGGTGTGGCCACCTGTGGGGTACACATGGGTGTGTAGATGGAACACAGGAAGAACTGGATCTGTGAGGAACAACCATATTGGATGAGGGGGTTGAAGGAGTCAAGGCGAGACTCTGCATCCTTCTGTAGCTCGGTGCCCACCAGGTTTGGCATGGAGGTCAGGTTGTAGCCCACGTCTTGACAGGCAGCCACTCGGATGGGTTCACACCTGGCCGGTCCTCCTGGGTGCCCCTGGGACATCAACACGGGGTAGTCCGCCCACACACAGCCCGCCCACAGGCCCACCACCACCCAGAAGAGGGTGGTGGTGGAGGCAGTGGTTATAGGCGCTGTGGCCATGGTGGTGAGGACTGTTATCTGAGCATCTGAAGGCGGCTCAGCGACCTCACCGCTGCTGGCATCACTCCTGCCGGGCCTCAGGCGTCCTCCCGCCCGCCCTCTGGCATCTCACCTGCCGCCTCACCTCTCACTGCCTCACCACACGTCACTCACACCCCGGCCACAACGCACAGAACACAACATTCCTCTCCGGGCCACCACGTAACCTTTCCCCTATGAAGGCCAGTTGGCAAATACAATAAATGCAGTGTTGGCAGCGGTGAGTCTGGCCACGCCCCGCCCACCTACCACCACACAGCCTTACCATTGGTCGGAGGGCAACGTCTCCCACTCCCATTACCTTGGCTTACACCTGTACAACAAACACCTCTCATAATATTGTAATTATTACTTACCACGATCATTGCACACATCTATAACCTTAATCCTGATCATCCAAGACACATGTGTATTAATATAATAATGCTGTAAACTTAAGAAAAGCAAGAATTGACAAATAGGACGCCAAAGTCGCTGTCAAAGCCAACAGGTTCGGAGGAGCAGGGAGGCCAGTCAAGTGAGCGTGCTAAGCAAACTTGGCATTCTCAGGCGTGCAAATTTCGCATAATCAGCGCGAGAGAGACGCAACGCGGCAGTGCAAATACTCCTTCTCTACCCTGAACCACCAACCACACTCTCACTCCTTGAAACTCATCCACCTAACATTATTACGACTACCATGAGTTGTAGCCGGTGCCTCCTCCCCCACATTTAAGAACAAAAATAAAATAAAACAAACGCCTGAAAGTATAGATGTTTTGATTGGGTGGCGTGTAAACATCTCAGCCAGATACGAGGTGAGTTATGACCGCATCTCGCCCCAACTTACGACCGCAATTAAAGCTTTAAAAGGGTGAGGAGTGAGGCTTTTGTGAGAGGGTGAATGTAGCAGAGAGAGAGAGAAAGAGGAGTAGAGGTGTGATTTCGCGTGTCTGATAGAGAGAGAGAGAGAGAGAGAGAGAGAGTGCATGGCAGGGAGAAATGTGCAGAGGTGTGTTTATTGTATGTGAGAGAGAGAGGAATAAGTGAGTGAGTGAGTGCGTGAGTAAGTAAATGAGTGACAGATTAAGTGAGGCCAGGGCGAGCCACACAATTGAGAGAGTGGTAAGCTCAAGTGACTGTGATGAGGTGAGAATAGTGGAGAATCACAGTGACAAGAGAGAGAGAGAGAGAGAGATCTGAAATTTCTGGGTTGGTGTGAGTGCATGCTTGTGTATATGTACTTGATTTAATTTCTCGTAGTACACACACACACACACTCACACACTAACTGACTAACAAAGTAACTGACTGACTAACAAAATGACTGACTGACTGACTGGTTGGCTGACTGACTGAGTGGCTGAGTGGGTGGAGTGCCCGTGATCTTAACTCTAAAATATATGAGGTATGTACGTACGTACACTCACAAGACAATACATAATCTCTCTTCACACAATATTACAGTCTTGGTGGATACAAGAAATATATATACAGGAATATATATATATTTTTTTTATTCTTTTATTCCAGCTTTTACAAACTTTCTTCGCACCACTGAAGTTTGATGTCTTGGTAATAAATCTGGAGGTATATTGATTCCTCCAAGCTATTCCAAGCAACAGGTTATCATTATTTATGTTAATCTGGTACTTTTTCCTGGCATACTTTGGAGGAGAAATTAATTAAGGGGTTCTGATGTAATTGTCATGCCGTCTGTCTGTCTGTCTTTGAACATGTTATCTCTTCCTCCTCTTCTTTCTCTTCCTTCACCGACTCTTCCTCTTCCTTCACCTCTTCTTCCTTCATCTCCTCCTCCTTTTCTTCCTTCACCTATTCCTCGTCCTTCACCTCGATCCTCCTCCTCCTCTTCTTTCACCTTCTCCTCTCCTCCTCCGTCTATTCCTTTTTCTCCTCCTCTTCCTTCGCCCCCTTCTCCTCTTGCCTGTCAGTAAATCAAGAGGATATTTGCCCAACATACGTGTGTCAGAACCCCTCTTGAGCCTGCCTCTCTCTCTCTCTCTCTCTCTCTCCCTCTCTCTCATCAAAATAAATCATCTCTCTCTCTCTCTCTCTCTCATTATTACGTTGTTGTTGTTGTTGTAGTACTTAAAAGTTTCATGTATTTTCCTTATTACTATCTTCGGGGTCTTGTCTCTTAAGTTTATCATCTGTTACTTCTTCTTCTTTCGACTGCTGTCTTTAATTCTCTGTTTGTTCTTATTATTCCCCTTTCGTTCGTTTGTGGTTGGCTTTCATATCCTTCCTTCATTATTTCATTTTTAGTTTACCTTCTCTCCAGCTTCTCATCTCTCTCTCTCTCTCTCTCTCTCTCTCTCAACACTGTAATTACCAACAAATATTTTCCCCGTCTCCTAACAGCCCATATAAACACGGTCACAACTACCCTTCCATTATCTAAGAACACAATTTGCATAGGCAACCACAACAACACCAAGAATAACAATGACTACTACTAGTACTACTACTACTACTACTGCTACTACATGAATAACACTAATACTAGAACAGCTGTACGTTACTACTACTACTACTACTACTACTACTACTACTACTACTACTACTACAACATGAATAACACTAATACTAAAACAGCTGTACGTTACTACTACTACTACTACTACTACTACTACTACTACTACTACTACTACTACTACTTTGGGTACCTCTCGTCACTAATTACGTGTATCAAGAGAGAGAGAGAGATAGAGAGAGACCGAGAGAAGGGAGGACTGGGGGGAGTAAAGGCAAACACACCACAAGATTATAATACCTTTGTTGACGTGGTTGATGAGGTGGTGGAGAGAACCAGTAATCGCCACTCCTCTCCCCATCCTCCCTCCTTCCCTCCTCTCTCTCTCTCTCTCTCTCTCTCTCTCTCTCTCTCTCTCTCCGTTTTTACGTGTCTTATTTTTCTTGCTTCCTTCTTTTTTTACATTTTTTATTTCCATTGTTTTGTCTTCCTATTTGTCTGACTCCTTTCTTATTTTTTATTTGACTATCAATTATATGACTGAGGATCCAGTTGGTCTCTCTCTCTCTCTCTCTCTCTCTCTCTCTCTCTCTCTCTCTCTCTCTCTCTCTTTGACATTTCTCACCACATCTCTTTGTCTTCTGTATTTCATTTGACATTCATCATTGGGCAATAGACTATCCTTCCTTATCTTTCTTTTGTCATTATCCTCCCCCTCGTGTCTAGCTACCTTACTATTCCACCTCCCTGGCTCTCCACACCTTCTCCATTCCTCTCTACAATTCTCCGTCTCGCTCTCCTCCCTTTCCTTCACTTTTTCCATTTCTACCCTCTTCTTCACGCCTCCAGCCTCCTCAAGTACACGGGACTTCGGGAGAGAACAAATGTAATAAAACGATGGTCGAGGCTGTGAGAGAAAACGAGCACGAATAGAAGGGATACTTGCATAAAAAATATAGGAATGAAGATTATCGTTTTATCTCGTGTTCTGAAACAATGTGGGACTCTTTGAATGCATTGCCCAGTGAAACATGTAATCCAATTAATATATGTATATATATGCTAAAGGATCAGTAGAAGTTCTGTATGATATAGAGAGTAATTCCTCCTATTATAGTATTGTATGGCATAGAGAACATTTCCTTTAATAGTTTGAATGTTGTGGCCAAGATCAGGGATCAAAGATTATACTGTAATACTCTAATAAAAGGAAAAACGAGAATGCCACACATTTTTTCAGTACCGGTAGGTTACATAAGGAAATTGACAAGAAATACAATATTGCCTGGTGAGCCCGTTGATTTGATGAAAACATTGTAAAATTGGCTCTCCGAAGGGCTTCCATCATTGGCGTTTTCTCGCTCGCATTGGCTTATTTCTTATTTCGTGCTCGAGCCTAGAAGTGACTGTCATTAAGATCACTCGACAGAGTCGACACTGACTGTGATTAGAGATAACTTTAAGAGTGATTTTGACTGTCATTAATTAAGTCCACCGAGTGGTCATGTTGCTTATGGTGGCAGCTCAACGCCGCCTCAACTCGAAAGCAAGAGGTATCGAGTTCGTCAGGGGGGTTGCAATATAAGGGATTTGGTGGGTGATTTTTGGACCACATACTGACATACCCTGTGACCTTGTCTTTTGAGACTCCTGAGACTCCATTTCTACGGTGTTCGCTTTTTGATGATAATTTGATAACATTATTCAAAACGTTTTGAGGCAGTGGCACCAGACCACGTACAACAAGGCCTTCAACTACAACACCACCAACAACATCACCACGTATTAATATCATACTTGAAGTGTGTGTTGGGTTTGAGGAAATGATTGGAGTGAGAAGTGTGGAGATGTTGAGGAGATGCACCAGCAGACTTCATCATTATCAGTACCGTGGTATTGTTGTGGTCATGGTGGCAAGGAAGCCCATCTACATGCAGGTGTGAAAAAATAAATCAGAATGCTAATAATTAAGAAGGGTCATAGGAAAATAAGGTAAATATTGAATGAATTACCGTTATTGGGTACGGTTTTTCTACCTTCATTACCCACTATTTTAGACCATTCTGAGACTATTTTCTTCTATGGCATTTTCTCCGCAAATGCCCCTTTTCCAAGATAGGGCATATTCAAATGGGGCATTTTGAAATTAACCTGACCTTACCTGACCTGACCTAACCTAACCTAACCTAACCTAACCTAACCTAACCTAACCTAACCTAACCTAACCTAACCTAACCTAACCTAACCTAGACCGCATCAGACTACCGGGACCTAACCTGGGCAGACTACCGGGACCTAACCTGGGCAAACTACCGGGAAATAACCGTGGTAAAGTACAGAAAATGACCGGTGCAAAATACTGGGACCTAGCTGGATCTGGCAACACTGCTACAAAACGGTAATTCTTTCAATAAATACCGAAAATAAAGTTACTTACCAATGTCCTTCATATTTTCATTGGTGGTTGTTTGGGCCTTATTTAAGAAGATCTGTGGTGTATAATGATGGTGTAGTGCCGATACAATGACTTGATAGACAAACAATACAGCCATCTTACTGATACCACGCCATAGTATACATCACAAATGTTATTGAATATGAACCTGTGTTGCACATCTGTAGAAATCAGTCAAGCATCTTAAGATGTAATGGATACTGTATATGTTATTCAAGCAGCATAGCATATATCAATTCAATATATATATGTAATGTAAATTTGCTGTTATCTAATATATTTAATCATTGAAATATTTCATTAATATTGAGGATGGCCTACAATATAAATATGGAAAAAATTGTACTACATTATCCTTTTCTGTGGCTAATATTAATGGTTGCCTTAAACAATACAGGCTTTGTATTGTATTCTCATTATTATCTAAAAAATCATACAATGCAGCTTTTATACGTCTGCAATCTAAATAAATATTATATTTTTTTCAGAATACACCACATAATGAAGGCCGTGGCATACAGACCTTAACTTTGGTGAGGGAGAGTGATACTCGTGTGTCATACTGTGGTGTCCCCAGACCTGCCTACTCTCAAGGGTTGTCACACACCTCACAAAGGCACATTTGGGGATGGCTAAATGCAATTTTTAACAAGTAAGGTAGTAGTCTGGTGGCTTTTGTGATAAGTAAAATATTGGTGGCTTTTGTAACCAGTATAAAATAAACGTACAGTAATTTGATTTTTTTTTTTTTCATCAAGGAATATTATTTTAGTACGGTACTGCATAATACAGTATTCTGGTGGATTATCTATGTATGAAATTCCAGTATTAAAATGTATTGTACAAGATGAAGGTAGACTAGACTAAATTGCATATAGAATATGTCACTCTTCTTTCTTCTTTCCTCATTCCTTCTCTCTCATCCATTTGCTTCCATTTCTCTCCAATCTCCATCTTTGCAATTATATTCTCTTTGGGTTAATATTTTCCCATCACTTGTAAATTTCTTGTAGCTACTTACTACATTTCTGCACCAGGTACTGTATATCCTTAAGAAGCCCACATAAAGGAAGTAGGGACTAACTACGTCTTATTTGCAACTCCCCCCTTGATCAGTCGTTTATTCCAGGGTAGATGAGAACCGGATCAAGGAGGTGGGGCCCGATCGAGCGTGTGCCGAGTGGCTGCTGCGGTGTGGGGCGCTGGTCAAGTGGAGGGACCGGGAGACATGGACCAAGGACTACAACACCCTGCCTCCCGCCGGCAACCGAGCATTGAAGATTGCAGAGGTGGATGCGACGAACTCGGCCGTCATGCACAATGGTTTCCCACATCTCCGTAGGTTGGGTTGGGTTGGGTTAGATCAGACAAAGTCTTCTTTTTTTTATTTGTTATAGTCTTTTTAGTACCAGATGCCCTCTGTGGTCTGGTAAAGTACTTATTTTGTTTGCATTATTGTACATATTATGTTTTTAGTCTTTCTTGTAGCCCTTTATTTATTATCTTTTCTTGTGATGATAATTATATAATGTGTCTAATTAATAATGTAAAGAGTTGTTGTTGATTAGTGAGAGCCTACCATTTCCATTAGGAGTCACAAGCCAGCAAATACAGTGTAATAAAGATTACCGTTGACTATGCTGTATACAGTATATGCGAACCATAGCACATACTTTTCAATAAGACAAGACTCCTATTTGGCATAATAGTTGACTTGTTGTTATGTCCAACCTTATTACAGTGAAAGCCCTTTTATCCGGCACCAGTGGGACCGAGAATGTTCCGGATACGAGAAAGTTCCGGATACAAGAAAGTGTACTTTAAAATTACGTTATTCTACATTCATTCACTTTATTCTTAAGTACATTTAACACTATTACCATATCTTATAATCTTATACCAATCTAACACTTACATCTACAAATGTATGTATTTAGGATCAACACTGAGCATCATCAGTTCTGTAGCTCGTCATCTGAGACATCTACACCAGAGTTCTGAGTGGCCGTGTTCAGTGTCGGCGACTGAGAGGCTGCGTTTGGTTTCACTAACTTCATGTACTCCCTTATGTCTCTTTGCCTACAGTTCTTTCCTCTCTGTAGCAAAAACTCATTTTGAATGCAGTGAAGAGACATGACATCATGTGTGTTCATGTATTGGCACTGTTCAGCAAACTTGATGAACACTGATAGACCTTTCGTGGCATCCTGCCAAGACACTTTCGGCTCTGGGTCGTCTTCTTCTTCACTGTCGGCGTTGGTCAACTTTGAGTATTGTTCATCAAGTACTGATTGAATAATTTCATCATCAGTGAGCGATAATGTCACTGATTCCTTCATGTCGACATCGACATGACATGCAGACGACTGCAGGACGGTGTCTGACACTCTGACTCTGCTCTACGAGTCTACACAAACAAACACAAATGTGGCGGGAATGATGCGCTGTACCTCTGACGGCGGCGGGAGCAACTACAACCCCGCGCGGGAATTTTGTATTTAATTTTTTTACGTACGTCTTTCTTTTTGGCTATATTTATCTTTTTATGAAAAAAATGCCGGATACGGGAAGTTGCCGGTTAACAGAATGCCGGATAAAAGAGCTTTCACTGTACATTGTACCTGATTTCACTGATACCTGTGTATAGTAAATATTCATTTATCTTTTTTAATGTATGGTACACAGACTTGCTTTTTACTTCCTTATTTGTTCTGACTTGTGCTTGGTTAATCTCGGAAGTGTTGTCAGTGTTGAAAATTATTATTTATATTTCATTGTTACTATAATGTAATAAAAATGGAACATACATAACGATATATAATTAATTATATACAAATACTAAAAAAACCATTGCTCAATAGTACATAGCTGACATATAAAGTATAAACTGTACTGTATACTTAAAGTAATTACGAGAATGGGTTCATGAATGAACATCTCGTGTGTTGGACCATGCCTATAGACATCCTCCCTCCTCCCCTCTGTCACCCTCTTCCTCCCTACCAGGGGGTAGTGACCTGAGGCCCAGGAGGGGTGACCCGGCCACCTTAACCATAGACATGATACCAATGTGTATTGTCATGTGTATTGGATTCACTTTCATACATAAATGACTGTCATTATCCTAAATATCGACACATTTACAACATCATATAATCAAGGTTTATGATATATACAATATACAATAATTTTTGAAGTTTTAAAAGACTATTTCAAATACTAAATAACGAATTATGAGATAGTGTATGCCTTGTTTGGGTTAAATGACAACACTATTGGGTGGGGAAGTCCCGTAGCCTTCCTGCCCAAACTCGCTTCATATTTGCATCTGACTATAGTGTTATTACTATACTGTAATCTAATGTAAAGGTACTGACGATTTATTGTATAATTGTATGCCTTTAGAATATTCTTGTAATTTTTTAATTGGTACACAACACCATACCCTGTATCTCTTTACATAGTTTCACTACCCAAGGTTCTCTTCACCTCCTTACCTTCAGTGCAGTATGCATGAACATGTCCATTAATGTCATAGGTGTGAAAAAGTCTGATGTTCCCAGCAGCTGTGGACAGTACTGGACACAAATATTTGCTCAATCACTAATCTCTACTTTGATTAACAGAGGGGTGTAAGTACATCAAGAAGATCATATTCCACAAGGCCAACTATATGGATGATGCAGCCTTGAGCCAGCTGCCTATCCTGCGGGACTCACTGACACATCTCCAGGTGTCTTCCTGTGGCAACATTACACTTGATGGACTCAAGCATATCAAGAAGCTAGAGTGAGTGAGTGAGTGAGTGAGTGAGAGATGATGAGTGACACTGAGGATGAGGTGGAACCATGGAGGAATGGAGTTGAGAGGTGCGGTATATGGAAGAGAGGCACACAAGTTTGAGGAATGAAGTCAAGTGATGTATGGAGAAGAGAGGGCTGTGAGAGGCACCTGCTTTCATAAATCTGTCTCTGTGCAATTCTGTAATAAATTTGTCCCTTTGCCCCTCTTGTAATTGATACTAGATATCCCTTTGCCCTCTTACAGCAAACTCGAGCACCTCCTGTAATTAATTTATCCCTTTACCCTCTTACAGAAAACTCGAACACTTCCTGTAATTAATAATGTAAATCCCTTTGTCCCCTTACAGAAAACTCGAACACCTCCTCCTCTATGACCTGCCCACTATCTCGAATAAGGAGGAAGTGGTGAAGGAGTTACAGGAAGCACTGCCAAAGTGTCAGGTCTCCTTTCCCTATGCCCAAGCCGAGGACGACCCCAGCCTACAACAACCGGAGGAGGAGGAGAAGAAGAAATGAATAAAAATGATAAGAGGAAGTTTATTTGACATTACGACCTGAGTCAAGAGAAGGTAAGAAAATGAAATACTGTAATAGGAAGCACCCCAGGGAGACCGGTACTATTCAGTTATATAGTGAATTGTAGTTACTGTATATTTATTTGATATTGCACACCGGAGTTATTTCAGAATTTTTAGTGAACAACAAGATGATAATAACTGTACATATATTTGACTTTAAAGAATAGACATTAATAGGAGGTTTGTTTTGCGAATCATTATTGCAAACTGCTGTTGCATATGGCTTCTAGAATACCAGCCCACAAAATTGTAACAAAACTATAAACATTACCATATGTGACATGTAATAATTAAGGCCTTTAATATGGTGTCACAGTGTAGATGGGTAACAATGGTTTTCATCTGGGTGTTAGGGTTGGGGTATGAGGTGTTTTTTATTACATACTCAAGGATTAACTTGACTGTTCTATCATGTTAAATCTAATCAGAGTTGCCTTTATAGGGGTCATTTGTTGTGGGTTATTTAATTGGAGAATTCTGATTCCACTCAAATGTACCAGAAAAGAAACAAGTACCCCAGCATAGGGATGTGTTTTGTTGCATAGTTCTGAGGAATCAGGAGCCCTCCATTTGACCCACAACAGATGGCCTATTACACCAGTTATTGTTTGTGTGTAGTACTGTATATGCAAGGTGAGGCATTGTCTGTGATATGCCGGTATTTTTTGTGGGTACTGCTGCCTACATGTATATTATTCCCCCCTTGCTTTGCTGATCTTTCCTTCCTGTTCAACTCTGAATCCCGAAGAATTTAACCCTTCTATTTGAGGCAACATTACTGCTTTCACTTGGTAGTAAAGTTGCCATGAAGTCACAAGTTTGAACCTCTTGAAATGTACATACAGTACATAATGGGAATGGAAAATTGACAATGCTAGGTGGGAATGAAGTATTGGAGGCAACTGTATATAAATAGTGTATATAGCCAATATATGTTTATAGAACTGTAATACATGTGCATTAACATGAAAAAGGGATAGAAAATGCTTTGTGTCTGCTGACCCATTGTTCCCCTAATACAAACTCAATATATATATATATTTTTTCCCTAGGGTCCATTTCAGTCACTGTACATGTGTGATTTGGTGTTTGGCTTGGGTCCCAGTGCAATTTTTATATTACTGTATAAGCGAGTTCAGTAATTGAGAAGAGGTTCTGATGTTTTCATTAGGGTATAACCTATCTGATTTTGCATTTAAACCCACATTACAGTAAAACTCATTTATTGAAAATACAATAGCCTCAATCATGTTTTGGCCTCTACAGGTATGACAAAATACAAAATTATGTCGGTATAAATATATGTTCCACATCAGCAAGGTTGAAATGATCAATTGTGCTTCGTTGATTGGGAAGACAATGAAAAAAAGAACTGGAATGTATTAAATAGAAAATCTTACTGTCTGGGGTTTCACCACAACAGACCCCAACTATAATACAACAATTTCATCTTGAGAATGAGACTAAATCCACAATTTCCACATTCTTTGTATAGCTGCACAAACTGTATACTGTAATATCAACTGCATGAATTCGAGGTATCTTTCCTAATATCAACACTTTTTCATTGTAACTTCCATGAACCATTATATAACTACTTTATCATCCCAGTAAGAGTCCAGTTAGTCATAAATAATGCATGAATGTATACAACAACAACAGGAGTAGTCTTTCTGCAATGAGCTTATAAATGAAAAGTAAATCAAGTTGCATCATATACTGATAGTTTGATTGCACGATAAAGGCACTTGCAATCCTCCTTAATTTGTCTCCATTCCTGAAGGGAAATTTTTAAATTCGGGCTTCCTCAACAAAAACAATATTTCAATCTACAACAAATAAATATTTTGTATTGCTGGAATCATGAGACTAGGAAATATATCAATACACTTCAAATGCTCATATAACAGAAATGTCTTTCAGTATTACACTGTTAGAGCCAAACTCAGGGTGGTCCAATTACTGTACAGACTTGCAAGTCATAAAATATTGTTCTTTAAAAATAACAAAATGAAAATGCTCAGCATTATTAGTGTTACATAAAAGGGATGACTAACATTTTGAAAAGGTGATATGTCCAATGTAGTACAGTATGTCACGTATGAGTCCTTTCTTAAGTTAAGTGAAGTCCTTATGCACCAAGATATTTTTTTTCCCAGATAATTCACAGGCTTTGTGCATAAGTGACCCATAATGCTGTAGAAGTTGGGCCACCCTTGTTAACACACAACCACTGATGCTCTTAGCAGTAACCAAGCACCATAACAGTAAATGAAAACAAGTAATTATCAAAAGATACATGCAATGTGCTTTGATAGAGATTGGAAATATTATAACAATGTATATATATCAGTAAAAAGAAAATAACATACATTTTAAAGTGCACTAAAACAAATATCAGCACTCAGTAATGTTGTCCTGAGAACTCCACAGTGACGAGTGCCCCTCAAGTTTGCTGTTCTACCTAGATGGCAAGTTTTTATTGAACAGAATTGTGTAATGAAAAATACAGTGACTGATATGTGTAATGAAAAGTACAGTGACTGATATGTGTAATGAAAACTAGTGGCTGAACCGTGTTATGAAAACTTAGGCACTATATTTTGTAATGAAAACTACAGTAGTGACTCAACTGTGAAATGAAAACTGCAATGGCTGAACTTTGTAATGAAAATCCATAGTGATCAAATTCTCTATGATTAGTGATGTTCTATCTATTCTACCTGTAAATCTGACGTCTCGCTCCCTCCAGAAACTTTCCCACGGATAAAGAGTCCCCAGTTCTCCCTGTTCCAGCACTTCCTCCTTGCTAGGTCATGCCCTCCCCTTCCATTCACATTTCTCTCCCTTATGTACTATCAAAGACAAAAGTCGTGTCACTTTCTTGTTTGATGATTTAATGTAACTCGTGAAACATACTGAAATCCCCACCACAATAATGTCCATGCCCAGTATGGTTAGTTCTTTACCATATGTTTCCACCAAATTTAATTAAACGACTTTTGTCTTTGATAGTACTCCTCCATCTTGTTCACCCACCTGATCGGTGGTCTGCATCTCATTCCAGGTCCCTCCACCTCACTCTCATATACCTACTCAGTGAACTCTCCATCTTGCATTCTCTCCACTTGTCCAAACAACCTCAATGTACTTCGCTTCACACTCGCAATCACCCCATCTTTCATATTCAACAGTGTGGTCTGACAAGAGCCAATCACTACTTTCCTCTCTCCCTTCATTCAGTAACTTAATCCCTTCTTTCTTCATTCATTAACTAGGCTTACATCAATCTGCAATTTGACCAATTGCTCCTTGGTGAGAATCTCATTCTCATCAGTTGGTCTTGAAAGCAACTGACCATCAACCTGCACCACCAGACCCTCCTCATCAACCTCCACGCAGTCACAAGTGAGATCACCCAGCTGGAGGTTGTGTGATAGCTGTTGTGGACCTGCTTTAAGGGCGTACAAATACCCACCTCCTCCTGCCCCGGCCAGCGCCATACCCAAGCAATGGGTCCTTAAGGTTGCCATCAGTACAGTGACCTGAAAACAATAATATGGTATTGGAAAGCATAATATTGACTGGTATGATGACAACGTAAATTAGAAAAAAAGAAGACTGCTGGGTCTGGGACCGCATCTATAAAACAGCATGTACTACATTGGGGAGAGGCTGTTTCATGGCAGAGTATGGAAGAGACAGCAACATACAATTTTCTCAAAACAAGTGACTCCTTAACTGTGAAAACAACAACAAGAAATCCCAGGAAATTGTTCTCACTTTGGTGGGTTCACATCCTGAGGCGACCATCTTCTTCAGCTCCCAGTAGCGGTCAATACAAGTGCCTAGCATCTGTATATCCTCCTCCAGCATAGCACCGGCTGCCTTCACTCCCAACTGTTGCAACTGAGCAAAGCAAGAGGTGATGGTTGGGTCCCGGGCATACCAGTTCCTGATCACAGTCTGCAGTAAGTTCCTTGCCAAGCGCACCTGAAATAAACAAAGAACTGGTACATACTTTTACTCCTTTATTCTTTTTTGGCACATTTCAAGCAAATCAGGTCCCTTAACTTTACTCCCTGTGCTGTAGGGGACATGTGGCACACTGTACCATAACAAAATGGTGGAAAATGGGGGATAACACGTCCCTATGGCCTGCATTTAAACATTAGACAGTTATTAAATACTTTGGTATGATACTCACCTTGCCTGTGTACAGCAACAGAAGATGAGTGCTAAGGGTGTATATAAACTGCTGTGAGAGAGGTATTCTGTACGAGGACACAGTCACTGGTGTTCCCCTTCCACTCACACCGAGCTTCACACCACCGACCAGTCCACCAACCTGCCCAAAAGAATACCAGTACAATGGAATGTATATAGAAATCTACCTTAACTGAACTGTTCAGCACACTTAACTTTCACATGACACCAAAACTGGTGAAGGGATCAATGGATGAAAAAAAATACAAAGCTTTATGGCTACTTAAAAATAAAATCTGGGTGTGCAGCTGATTGAAAAAACTACCAATGTACACTTTGTGTGAACAATTCTGACAGCTTGGCAATTGATACAAGAGCAGAAAATGGCTGTGGTACCAGGAGCCATAATGTTTCTTAATGATACCATCAGACCTTACAGCGAGTCCCATGAGTTTCATACTGAATGCAGTAATACTAGTGTGAAGAAAGTGTATGATGCTTTTTTTGAGTGTGTAACATACCTGATCCTGCCAACCACCACCAGTAGTAAGCCACTGCTCTATACAGAGTGTAGCATGAATCAGAGTTGTGTGGGAGGGTAGAGGGTATCCAAGCAGTGCCGCCACTGCAGCCACCAGAGTGCCTGCCACCAGACTGCTGCCTCCAAGTCCTGACCCCTGTGGCAGGTGCGAGCACACTTCCACTTCTACACCACCACCACACCTGTTGCAAGTACAGTACATATGGTAAACACTTGGGGTGATAATGTGTGTAAAATGATGTTAATACATAATATTATTTCCTTCATCCTCCATTCAAGTAATGCAGTTAAATTGACTTTTGGTAGCAGTGAACATAAAATTTCATTGCTGCCTGTACCGATGTCTCAGTTGTGATGCAAGGGAGTCACTGCTGTGTGGATCAACAAGCCTGCAGTAGAGGAGAACAGCCTTGATGAGAGCGCCAGGGGCCATGGGATTGTCGTAGTCCCTCAGGTGGTCCAGGTGTGTCCACGTGAGCCTCGTCTCCCCGCCACACCAGTCACCCAACACACACACCACCTTCGTCTCGGGGATCACACGCACTCGGGCGGTGATTGGCTTCTTATTGTTTACCTGTGTGCATGCACAGATTTTTTTTCTCACATGTACTGAGGAAGGCGAGATATTATTTGATGATGTGCACACTGTCCAATTTTAATATTTACCTGCTTGCATGATCTTTATAAAGGAAATATCAACATTAACATACGGTACTGTATATATCACCGTGATAACATTATTGGTGAAATATAGTAAAGCCCAATATTCTTGCAGCCTTGAAAATGATGCAAAATTCTACCTGCTGGTTTCTGTAATATTGTTTCATGAGAATCACGCTAATGGCTTGCTTCCATTAGTCTGATGCTGGACTTTTGATTGAATGATTGATTAATAAATATATATCAGGCGCCGCAACAGCGAGGTCATATGGCGCCCGCGGAAGATGATTGAGAGGTGGGGCAGTAAGCAAGAGTTTTGATCATGACTGCACCATTACACTACCAAATGATTAGAAAGATAACAAATACCGTAACTATAACAGATACTCGTGGTATTTCCACTTTAAAATGTATTAAAACTTTCAGCCACAACATTACCGTACATGCCTCCACCAAAAAATGTAACCCCTTCCTGACACTAGGCTATATGGGAACACTGACCTTGATAGCAACATTGAGAACTGCTCCCCCTTGTTCGTAGCAGATGGGTGGGGTGTCAGACCAGCCACCAGCAAGATCCAGGCGGGCAGGACAGGCAGCCTCCACCCACACTCCCATACCCACCACACCCACACCCTCAACCTTCTCCTTCCTCCACCACCACACGTGTTGACCAGCTGTCTCAACCTATATTGAATAAAAATAAATAAATAATAATGCTTATTAGTATATACGTGCAGATTGTGTCTGTGTAGCTGTAAGTATGAATTGATACTGCTGCTAAAAATCAAAAGTAGGTATAACATAAAAAAAAGTGTTTGTATATGTGCAGTTTTAAGAAAGCATTGATGATACTGATGGGTGTACAGATGGGTGTATGACAGGAGTTGTTTTCTTAATGCTATCTGCACACACAGGGAGATGATTTGAGGGCATGCATACATACACAGGCACACACACACACACACCTGTTGAGCAATGACAATCTGTGAGGCCCTCTCGTAATGTCTGGCTGCTCGGATGAGGTCTTCTGGGTTCCCTGACTTCATCCACTTTTTACACACTTCCAGCATCAGCTCCACTGCCGCCTCCTGCTTACCATTCTGAAACAAATAAAATAACAATGGAAACATGCAGCAGTCAAGTCAAAAGGTTTCAAACCATCTCTAATAAAACTTCAACTTCAAAACTGATTGGTAAGGAAATAAGAAAATGACTTAACACTTTAAAATAACTTTATGCTTGGACTTACATACCAAACGACTTAACATAGTGTGAAAATTCATCATCCATACCACCATAAAACCCAAGAAAATAAATTTGACAGGAAAATCCCTTTACACTAGTATGTAAACCAGTATGAGAAATATAACCTTTAGCAACATGAGGGCATTCCTCCACTGTGGGTTGGCTGCTGGTCCACTCCTGAGTCCCCCACGGCCAGATGCCAGACAACCCAGCAGGTCAGCCACGTTAGCCAGCAGGCGGGAGGTGGAGGGACGGGGACTATCCAGGAGGTGGTGTAAGAGGGTCAGGATCTGCTCCACTGCCTCACCACCTGGCCCTCCATAATACATACAACAATATTTTGGTTATAGGGAGAATCTATTTGGTGAATTGGAGGGCTGGCTACCAATTCCTCTAAACTATGCCAGGAACCAGCAGTCCCCTTGTCTGATGCATTTGAAGAAACAGATCTCACTATCACCCTGACTCCCATTTGGGAGTCTGAGCATCTGCGCGGCTTCGGTCAACCAGACTCGGGACTGCTCGGCCAGACAGTCTGGGGAACTACAACAACAACAACAGGCAACCTCAATGTTGTTACTGTAATAGCAGACCTGATTCATGACATACTTTGGGGGGATCAGTAGCCCTAATATTTCTCATGAAGGGAATATTCCCTTATTTTAGCTATTCTTCTGAATGTCAACAGACCTACAAGAATGGATGAATAGCCGAGTTGACTCAAGTAAAGTTCTGAATAAAGTTTAACTAGCTACTGACTTGTACATTATATATTTCATTACTATATTTCATTCAATTATAATATAAACAAGGCCTTTTGTTATTTACTTGTCACAATATAGTTGAATAATGGCAGTAAAGACTTTCCTTCCATATCATCAGCTGTCTCCATTATATATTTCTTCACAGTCTCCAAGTAGATTGCTTCTTGTAACTTTACCAGGTTCATCAGCTCACATTTATTCATTAAATTCTGAATTGAAGTCCTTTGAGAAGTTCTCCATTCCGCAAGTGTTGATTTCCAGTCCACTTGAAATTGATCATTAATTACTGCTCTTACTAAAGTCACCATAATTTTCATTTGCTTGACAACTGGAAGGCTTGTAGGGAACAACTTGGCCGTTAAAACTGTCTGATTCTTACTATCAGGGTCGATCCACAGATCTTTTTTCTCTATTGCTGTGTGGGTGAAGAAATCAGACCACGTGGTGTTGAAAATGGTTGCCGTGGGGTCGAGGTGTGTGGCAGTGAGATCATCACTCATTCCATAGCAGGTCACTGTGTTAACTGTACCTTCACTTGGGTACATCTGCCACACACACTCCCCTACCAGCTCCATGTTCAGGCTCACCTCAGACAACAACTGTACTCCACTCAGTACACAAGAGTCTGTTGAAGTAAGTGACACACCTTCCCCGATCCAAGAATCTATTATATGTATTACTTTACCATCAGCAGCTGGTGTCACACATCCTTGAATAATTCCGTTTACAGTGACAACATCAGATTTCCTGTCTTGGTTTTCTGAGTCTCCAAATGAATTACTTGCAGCAGGTAATAAAGGCATTATTGAATGTTTATATGGAGATCCAGAACTCAAATAATGATGTTCTGCACCCTTTATTTCATGGAGTGTAGCTTTGAGACCATGAAGATGCTTCCATATCTGCATTCTGAAAAAAGTAAAGAACATAAGAATATACTATGGAATGCGCTAAAAGTAGCCTATATTCCTATTTAAAAAAAAAATTAATATCCTAACTCACAACTATCTGAAAGTTTCCTTGCTAGAAGTAGAGTACTGTACATTTTTTATTAACTAGAAAACAAAACTGGTAATGAGAAAATACAAATTATTCAAAAGAAAATAAGTATGGGAACTGATGTATAGTTTCCTCTCAAGTCTGCCTAGTTGATGATTGTTTGTATGATGATATATGCTATGATTAAAATCCTTGAGTAAGTTACAACCTTTCGTTAGTTTTTACCTGGCTGCTTGAGACTCCTGATGTGAGGTGGATGAGTAACTAGCTGCCTGGCTGTACATGGCTCCACACTGGCCACTTACATACTGATCATAACTTGTACCACAACACAATGGTGCCAGCAAGTCAAAGTACAAAGACATCTAGAAATAAAGGAAATATCAATATCATTATTATCATCAAGACCGCCTTTCCCTGTGAGATATGGTACATCTTTCAGGTTGTATGCCTGGTATGAATGCTGACCTGGAGTGGAGCGATGCCACTGTCAGTGCCATAGTAAGTGCAGCGGTCCAGAGGAGGTTGTGTGTGTAGGCCCAGTAGCCGCTCAGTCAGGTTTGTGCTCAGGAACACAAGACCAGAGATTACACGACCAACTCCAGTCCTGAATATTTTATCTGGAATATGTACTCTCCTTATAAAGGCAGCCTGTCAATACCCTGAAGATGAATTCACACTTACTTTTTAAACATCGAATATATTCCTTGGCCTTTTCTAATGTGTCTGCTGGGGGTGAAGTGATTATTGCTAAGTAATTTAACGTCTCTTACGCCTACCAGCACACAAGAAGGGGATCAGTTGAACACAAATACACTCACTATACTGACAGCTGACACAAACATGAAAGTCCTGACTAAAACTAGGATATAGTGTCTGTGGGTGTACACAAATGGGATATAAACACATAATTACCTACTCAGCTCTTCAAGTGGCATCCTGTACTCCATCCTTGAAATGTTATCCTGGTGATCCGTAACCACCACTCCGTGCAAAGCTGCGTGTTGGAGAGATGCCGCTTGTGTCACCACCACCGCCCCCTTGCATCCCTCTATCAATGGGGGTCGCAGGTCAGCAGTGTTGGGGATGAATGTGTCCAGCGAAGTCACCCACACCCCGGCTCCTGTCTTGCTGCTCATCTGGAAAATAATGTGGGAATTAAGGGGGTATTTTCTTGTGGTCAAATTGGAGGGCTACTGACTATGCAACACTACTCTATGGAAAAAATAGATTCCCTGCTTGTATAATCAAAATCGTCTATTTCCTAGCGTAGTTCTGAGGAATCCTAATCTTTATATTTCACTGAAATGAAATGAACCCCTTAGAAACTGAGCTTCTTTTCTTTTCCTTCAAAAACAACTTTGAATACAAGTTTCATCCTTTGTCAACTGTACCTTAGTGGCCATCCAGATGTTATGTTGGAGGAGTGTGGGAGGTGTGGTGCAGGCACGGGGTGGGACACAGGAGAGGGACGGGGACACACGTAGCAACACAGACCCCCCAGGTGTGTGAGGAAGGTGACGGCCAATGTGCACCACCAGGATCCTGCTCCCCTCCACCACCTCACTTGTCACCTACACACAGATATTATTTATATAAGTTTTGAGATGGTACAACCAGGATTACATGAATTATTCTTTGTCTGCTCGGAGGGAGTAAGCCTCAGTGTTGACACTATGGATGGATGCTACTTACTGCTCAAAAATGTCCAATATAATGGAATTTGGTGATTTTTATTGCTGTCTAGTATTAGACTTTTCAAAGCATCTAGGAGATGACAGAACAGAAACCATGTAAAGTTCTGTATATGAAAGTCATGTCCTGTATAAGAGTACATGAAACTTTTGATTATGATCTATGATAAAAGTTTGAACAAAATGAATAAAAGCTTACGGTGGTGTGGTGCAGTTGTGCTGAGAGTCTTTCTGCAGCAACAAGGATGGCATTGATGGTGGCACCCCCACTGCCCACACCTGTTGTTGGTCCCTTCTCCCCCTCCTGATCTGCTGAGCCTGAAGACAGGGGTTGGGGGTCCTCTACCACCAATAGGTTGTCATGGGGGGGTAGTAGCCCTCCAGAAGATAGGCGCTTGCACTCTGTTGAAAATATGGTACGAAAAATTGGGAGAGGTGATGTAATACAGTACAGGTACAGTATTGGGTTTTGTCACAATGGAAGAAGTATGATAATTATAAACATACAAATACTGTACCAAGCTTTCATCCCCTGAAAGGGAGATAGCAACGCATGTTGCACATTTCAGCATCCCGGCCTCTGTTGGAGGAGGGGAGCATCCCCCACAGCCTTACTACACTCTGGGACTAACAGTGCAGCACAGCCATGTTAGTTTCCACAGCAAGCTAAAATCCTGATGTAGATAAAAATCAACAAGGTCCAATGTATTATCTTACCTTCTTCAACACCTTCTCTTAGGTTGCCAGCTGCACATGTAATAACAATGGAAGTCCAGCGAAGAGTGTCATCTTTAACCGTAGTGGCCATTATGTCATTCTAGAAAAATTCATCATAACTCTCAAGACATGCATAAAAGAGGATGAAAGAAGGCTGTGCTAGGCCTGGAAGATTATACAACATGAGGGAGATGGAGGACTGCACGCATGAAGGAAATATATGATAGACATGGACAGTCAAGACATGGGACATCCTTCCAGCAATTAACTTGGGCAACCTTGCAGAATCTAATTGGAACATTTACATGATATGAAATCTAATGTCCTTTGATGTGGAGCAACCTGGCTGGAGAAATAGAATAGATACTGTACTGTATACCTCACATTCTTCTGGCTCCCTGATATAGGCATTTCAACATCATAAAATGTGGTTAGGTCAGGTATAGTAATTTTAACTCTAACTAAAACATATTAATATTAATGATTTAATGTATTATTTAGTTGTTTTACCACTCACCTAGCCTCTAGGGGGGAAGGAGGAGGGATCAAACATGGTCTAAATGCACTGTTGCACTTATATTTATACATATAAAAATAGGAAATAGTGGATTATACGAAAAACAAAATAATAATGGAAAAAGTTGTCTAACTAATATTTCCGTGGCTTTACTAATTACCCTGTTTCTCTGTGGCTCTCCTGAACTAATATTACCTCCTGCTGCATTACTACATCAGCATAACTTTACCATTGAACAATATGAATCACTGGAAACATCCTTGGAACATCGTAAGATACACACAACACATCGGAACCATTAACATCACACGTCAGCAAAATGATATAAAGTTACGATACGCCCATCACCACCATCCAGTAAAACTGTAAAAGTTTGATCCCGAAAGAAATAAAACCATGACAGATAATATAACTAAGCTTCGTGTACAAGATCACTAAGCAATTTGGAACTCACTGCCCTGATCTTTTTGAACTGACAAACAACATAACAC
Organism: Petrolisthes cinctipes; assembly: GCA_033782935.1. Classification (NCBI taxonomy): domain Eukaryota; kingdom Metazoa; phylum Arthropoda; class Malacostraca; order Decapoda; family Porcellanidae; genus Petrolisthes; species Petrolisthes cinctipes. Next base: position 18,583 of record JAWQEG010005386.1, on the reverse strand, counting down.
CAGAATGAGAGAAAAATACATTGTGCCAACTCTCACTGTGGCACCGTCGTCGTTATCTACAGATAATCTGCTTGTTGTCTGATAACAGGAAAATAATAATAAAAATAAAAAGATGGGAAAAATTAAAATGTATTCTGATAAAATGAACACAGCCGCAACAGAATAATAAGAAAATTAAAGAACATATACCATGCTAGGGTAAAAGCCGATTCCTTCTTAGCAATGCCAGCCCATGACCAATATCTTACGGTCTCATTCCGGGTAAAAATAATGCTCCTGGCAACTCTATATAGGTACTTTACTTCTTATTTGAATAGGTTTTGTAGTACAAAACATGGAGATACCCTTTACATCTCTGCCTTTTTATTAATAAGCTACAGATTTTTTCTAGCTCATTCTGGGCGAGTTTTTCCTTCTGTTTGCAACGCATCAGGGAGTGTTTACAAATATCATCATCGTTGCGGTTGCTTTATGTCTTTACAACGGCGCCTCCTGTATGGTTTGTTTCATTTCTTAAAGAAAAATATTAGGGCTGTACCTGTGAACTTGTTGTATATCACTTAGTTAACCTTTTTGAATTGAAGAAACAAAATTAATTCCACCTGAAAATGAACCAACCTAGACAATAATAATGTATCCTACAGAAGGGTGGGGGTATTGGATGCAACAAGTACCATTCACTCAAGTTACTGCATAAGCTGTGTGATGGGTTTCAGATTTCAGAGTTTATTATATCATACAGTTGAACACACATTTGAAAGACTAAGTTATGAAGGCATTATACAGCAATCATTAAATTTTTTATACTATGTTAAAGTATAAAATTCATTATCACTCTGCAAATGATTACTTCAGTGCTTTTCAGTTGTTGTTTGTGTGCCTGAGAAATAATTAATTGCAGAATGCCATACAATTTACTTCCATTGCTACAAATTGTAAAAAAAAATAATAGTATGCAGTATTCAATAAAAATGTACACATTGCATATACTAGAGGCTAGTGTATAGAAAATATTTGTTAGTTTTTACTAACAAACAGACAAAAATACAGTAGTTTGTACATCAGAGAAGGATACATTAGCCTTTCTAAAAGACAAAGATAGGGACACACTACCCTGTGATACGAGTCATTCATTCCCTGTCAAACCCAAAATGATCTCGGCTCCCCCTTTCCATAATTCCTCACATCCACTAGAAAGTCCCTTCACATATTCACTCCTTGCTTTAGTACTCTAGCCTTAACCTTTCATATCACTCCACAACCATGGCAACATTACACATTCCTTTTTGTGGCTGATGGTAAGTGTTCAAACTTGATAAGGTAATGGCCAACCATGATTCGTCAAGCTTATTTCTCAGAAGTTAGGCACCATGCACCACAAAAGCTGAAATGATGAATGTTGACTGTGAACTTTAAATGTCATCTCAAGAGAAAAGAAATCCTACTACAGTGGCAAATCATTCCCTGTATGTTACATATACAAAACAAAAACAACTACTGTACATTATTAAAGTACAAACATTCTGAATAACACCAAGATGATGTACTACAAACTCACGCAAACTTGTCTGGAATATATTGTCCGAACACTCAGGACGAAGACATCTGAGAGGTTGCAAGTGACTGAACTGTGTAGTTTTATTATTCATATATCAATTAATTTATATACTCATTAAAGCAATATGGAGCAGTTAGAGACAAAATTGGTGTCTCAAAATATGGTAGACACTGGAAGTACAACTCTGATCTCAAAACATTTTTCATCCTTTCTCCATCTCTCCAATTTACTGATGGGTTGGAGGGTGGAAAGACAGTGGCCAATGTACCAGTATATTCCAGTGTTTATAATGGCAGACAAGTACCTAGTTGTAAAATTTTGGGTGCAATTTGTTTTGGACTGTGCTGTTTATATTTAATGAAAACACCAACAAATTAAATGAGGGAGCTGGTAGATTTTTACCAAGTACAATATTAAAAAGAAAGGAGTATGTAAAGGTATTTTAGCTGTTATTGTCATCGAAGTTTGACTCAATCTTATCTTGAAAATTGCCCACAAACATAGCCCTATATAACATATTTTAAGAGAACCCAGGAACATCAACAGTGCTCTCTCCCTGTGTCTTGTTGATTTCCTCCTTAAATTTTGATATGGTTTCCTTTGCCAGCTTGATTTTCTCGCGCAAATCTGAGATTTCATTGGAGATTTTCTCTTTGGCATTGATTAGGTTTTTGATGGTCTTGTCCTTTTTATCTTCAACTGGAATAAAGACAGATTTTTTCAAGTTAATGCAATGAATGGTGTACTAATGAGAATATTTCTATCTGCCTTACTAATAATTGATAGGCATCTTATTCCCTAAAGGAGTGACCATGAACAAACTGTCCTGCCTTCTGATCATGCTCTTCCTTCATTGTACTACATGAAAAGCATTCATTACATATGTGTTATACTGTGGGCTTACTTTACTTCATTTCTTCTTTAATTTAAAGATAATCAGGAATCCTGGCAATATACAGTACTGTATACAGCAAATACAGTCTGCAGAACATACATTAGAAATTATGGACAAAATGAAATTAAAGAGAAAGTAAAGGAATATACACAAAATTATCAAGTAATACTAGTAACCTTGTTTGAATTATGAATTATGCTGTGCATATTCTATTGTTAGATTCTATTCTATTATTAATAGTGTACTTATAACTTTACTTAAATACAGGTCATACTACCATTACTGGCTGAAGAGTTACTTACAGTTAGTGTCATGTTTATACTCTCCAAGAGTGAGTTGTCTGGTGTTTGTCAAGAGCTGTCTCATCATAGCTGACGGATCCTGAAAAATTAGCTCCTCGTAAAATTCTGACACCAGAGGTTTCTTGAGGTCTCCTGTAGCTGCTGCTGCTGCTGCTGCCACTGCCACTGCTGCTGGTGTGGTGGCAGCTGGAGTGGCAGTAACAGGGTTGGTGGCACTGGCTGGTGTGGTGCCAGGGGGGGACTGGAACAGCTTCAGGATGTGGTAGATGGTCACCTGGTAGAAACATTGACAGTGTTTGTATTAGAATACCAATATTCAGCAAACAAATGCAAATCAATAATAGCAAGATACTGTACGTACATCCCATAAGAGGGCCTTCTCTACAATGTGTAGCATAAGTATAAATTTGAATTTCATATACCAACACACATATACTGTATAAACAAGTACACCATTATCCACTCACTGGTCTTTCATTAGGGTCATGGAAGAATATCTTTATGATGATCTCAAACTCTCCCCAGCCTGTTTCTGTGACCTCGTAAGGTGGGTTCGTTACTACTCGGTTCTGGTCTTTGTAACTCTCGTGCAACTTGAAGTGGATCTGAAAAATTGCCAGATATATAACAACATGCAAAATCGTATCTCAAAACTGTAAAGTACAGATCGGCTTATACAATACAGCATAAATATTTCCTCTATGATAAAGGGTGCCATAGGAAGGAAGGGCAAAAGTTTCAGTAAATGATATACAGTGCAGAAATTTTGATATGACTGCCAATATTCTAATATTAAGATATGTAAAATAACTCATTATTACTGAAATCCAAATTTCAAATATAAACAGATATTTGCTTGTTAGTTACCTGTAAAAGTTCAAACACAAGAATGTTTGCAAGAATATCTGTGTGTTGACAATGTTGGTACCAGTATGATGGCTCTGTTGTTTGTCTATGGAGTCATTGTACTGGTACCACCCTATCGTTAATACCATCAATGTTCTTGAATGTGGCCATTAAACTTACCAGTAACCACAGCTCACCTTCTTAACATATGTAGACATGTCTTCGTTGTTATATGGTTTTACATATAGTGTCCATTCATGAGTGTGTCCATCTTCCTCACGCTTCTTGCCAAAGTACCGAGCTACGTTCCCATACACTAATGGCTTCACTATTGTTAGACCCTGCACAACAATAAATAAATTTACAAAACATGATAGATAAAAGTATTGTTTGGTAATTTCTTAATGTACTTTGTTTAATTATACACAGTTAATATTTGGAGACAATATATTAATTTAAGTACTGTACAGTGTATGTGATTTTTCATTATACAGGTAGGATTAATACATTCAACCTTTGATTTAAGGGACTATTAACTCCAGTTGTTCTACCTGAAAAATGGACAAGACCATTTAAAAATGATCTGGCTGCTAGGTTGCGTTTGTGATTATTTCTCACTATATTGTTTTCTATTTTACCAATCAAAATGCCTCCCCAGGGTGAGAAGAGAAGCCATGGGAATCTTTCTATCATCCAGAATGTAGAATTAATTTTAAAATGTGGTAAAACAAAGAACATATTCCAGTAAGGGACAAGTTGGTTCCCCATTAAGTGTCTTATTAAATTGAGATTTGAGTGTACAGTGAGTATGGTATTCATAATCATTCATTTTCACCTTGATTCTGCCACCACTGTCTGGTCCAAAGTCAGCTGCAGGATTGACCTTGAGCTGCTGTTGCTGCTGTGTTTGTTGCAGCTGTGGTTGTTGGAGCTGTGCCTGAGCCATGTTCATCACACCTTGGGTACAATTCATATATGATATCAGCAAAAATATATAGACATAGTTGAATAGTGTACTTGTAATTAGTAGAATATATTTACAATGAGACCAAATCTACATAGAGGGTGGATTAAAGAAAAAATAAATAAATAGTACACTAAATAGTTAATATGTTTTAGAATTAGTCTGACTTTACCTTACCTGGCCTAACCTAATCTGTACAAAGTGTAGCACACAATTGTGTGTGGAAATAAATTTCTATGAATGTGCACACTGGGGATCGAACTAGTATTCTCACAAGTGAAACCCAGGCACTAGCCACTGTACCAGTGGCAACCCCATGGCTACCATCATGTCATCAGTTGATCGTGGGTTTCTCTCCACCTTCTTTTTAGTGGTGGCGTTGGTACAGTGGCTAGTACCTGGGTCTCGGATTGCGAGAATCCTGGTTCGATCCCCGGTGTGGACATTCATAGTAACCTAATCTGGATTCGGGTAAACTGCTGGGACTTAACCTGAGCAAACACAGGGGGGAAATCAAACCTGGTCAAAATGTAGGCATACTGTCACACTGGGAAATGACTTCATAAAACAAAAACAATTACCAACCCAAATATGAAGCAAATTGGTAAGTATCGTCCTATTGTGTGACTCTTCTTAACTATCACCGCATTATTTACTTGTTTTTCCCCTCAATCCAGCCACAAGGGGAAAGGGGGCAATCAAACTTGGTTAAAATGCACTGGCACACTTATATTTCAACACACACATAAAATATATAAATAAATAAATAAACCTCCAACAATACCTTGATGTTGAATTAAGAGTTATTGTGGTTCCTATAGGTGGCTGGACTTCCTTCTCTCTTCTCTATTTCTGGTAGGGGTACTTGGGGATGACACTCACGGCAGACCTTTGACAGTCTTTTTGTTTACCCGCCGACCAGTGTTGCCAGGTCTGCTTGACGAAATTTCTCCAACTTTAACATCAGAACTTCCCTTTTTACCTCACAAATTCCCTGTTTATTCTTGAAGATAGTCGTATATTTACCATATATTTCCCTATCCACCTCACAAATTCCCAGTATACTTTTGAAGATAGTCTTACATTTACCATGTATTTCCCTTTTTACCTCACAACCTCCCTGTTTACTCTTGAAGATAGCTATATATTTTAAATATTTATCATCTTGATTATTTCGTCTAGTAGAAATTTCTCCATTTACTTTTGAATTTTTTTTTATATAATTCCCTCATTGTTACCTCTAATTCTCTATGTCTAGGAATAATTCCCCATAATTGGCAACATTGCAATTGACTGACCGACCGTCGTTGTCTACTTGTCTGATGATACGATGAAATGTTTTGTTTCAGCTTGAGCTTAGCATTTTCAACGGTGGTGCTTTATATTTCCGTTTTGATATTTGTATCGAATTTCTTTTGCATTGTCGCTATTTAGATATTGATGTAATGTAGGTACTTTTTTTTTTTAACGGGACTTATATGACAAGAATAATTACAGACTTTGAAGGGTTAGCAGTTATACAAATTTCTCTCAAAGTTCTTCGCAGTCTGCCATACTATGAAATTGCCCTGTGTAGAATCCCAGAAGAAATTTTTATTCCTCTACTAATATTTCCATTTTGTCAATTGCAGCCACTTCTCAGCAAACCAGTGACCAAGGTTTCATTTTAAGATGCTAAAATTGAATCTATCTATCTATAGCTCCGACGCCTCACTCCCTCCGGGAACTCCCACCAAGGGGGTGGCCACGGCAGAAGAGTCTCCAGTTTTCCCTGTTCCAGCACTCCCTCCTCACTTTCTCCATCCCCCCTCACACTTCTCTCTCTCACATACTCTTCCACTCTGTTCTGGCATCTAACCGGAGGTCTGCCTCTCACACCAGGTCCCACAACTTCACTATCGTACACCTTCTTTACAAATTCCACACTTTGCATTCTCTCTACAATTGAATAACTTAAAAAATTCATTGTATACTGTAGTTAACTCCTGATCTAATACATTGTCAACTACAGTATATTAGGCTGAGTGACCATATTCTGTACAGTAGTGCAAGGTTGGTTCCACAAGATTTCCCTTGTGGCCAGTATGCAAATATGCTCATCATCGTCTACCGTACTAAAATTACATCAATATTGTGTAGATAAAATCTTGCATTAAACAAATTTGTTTATTAAATACAGGTACAATATATCTTCTAAATTAAATCAAACTCATCTTTTACAGCTTGTTGAATTCAGTCAGTACAGTACATTTTAGTTTTCTTCCTGGATTTTAACATGTATAGGTTACCATGATAAGACTTTGTACACCTGTGTAGTTTGTATAGACAAAACTGATTTAGTGGAAACTGGTCACACAAAAAAATATGTACTGATAGTTAGTCATTAAGGTGCCTTCCTTATAATTATCATAATTTCCATTTAACATAAGATTTTCTTGTAATTATTAGGCCTGACAATCTACGATATGCTTCTGACTGACCTGATTTATCACCTCCGCCTCGGTCTTCTCAGACACACTGCCTTCATGTTTTTCTTGGCCTACCTGGTGAGTGGCCTCCTCCAATGCTTTTTCTTTGTCTCTTTTCTCCATGTGACCAAATCACTGGGTAGTGTCCGTGCAATGAATTTACTTTTCATTATAAGAAAATTTATATCTGAATTTTGGGGTTATCATCCAAGGTATGATAGAGGTGCTGATATCTTATTTGCAACTGCTATGCATGAAAGTTGACACATTAAGGCATAAATAGCAGCTAAAATTTTCTTGTTTTTTTAACACAAGATAATTTCCCTCTTCAGAATTCAAATGTCCACAGATTAAAAAATCAGTTGACCCCTAGACAGTAGCATACGTCAGGTAATATGCTTGGATGAACCCCAATGCATGATTCAGTGTCAGTGTAACAACCTTGTCATCCACGAGATAATTATGCAATGGCTGATAACTGGTGCATTTTACTGATTAGTCTACCACCAGACATTTCAATAAATGATCTCAATTAACTCAGAAACAGTGGTTACCAGATGATTTAGAATATCCAAAAATTCTCAGCCCTCTTAAGATTTAACACCTTAAGGTATTGCACACACAAAACACTGCTTACCATATGAACTACAGTACAGTCCTCAATCAGAATTCATTTTTTCCTTGAGCCATCCTCTTTTTCTTTATCCTTTTGAAGATTGACATAAAGTTTAGTGATATTGCCCTCTGCCCTGGACCGCCCCTGAAACTCGTAGCAGGGCTGAGACTGCACTGACGACACCTTATTTTCCCAGAGAGTGAGCAAACTGACCCCACTACTCCGACCCATGGGAGCCAGAGGTGGAGGGGCTGAGTGCCGCCTCTTGCTGTCTGGCACTATCAGGTCAGATGGAATGTGTTTGGTGCCACTGCCTGCCATGTTAAACTCAGCCTTCTCTCTCTCAGTCATGTAGTTGTAGTCATCGAGCTCCTTCAGTGCCTGGTCAATGTCTACTTTGTCGTCACCTTTATATTCGGGTGTGGCCACCTTGTTGTGGCACTCCATGAAGCACTCAAGGACCTTCTCATGTGCCGGGCAGTGGAGGTGCATCTGAAGGTATTGCTCCAGCTCGGTCCACACTGCCTTGTACTGGTCCTCCCGCTTCATGCCTTTGCCTCTCTGACCAGCTATTGGGGAGGGAAGTGGGTCCCCTCGTGCTTCCATGCTCATTAAACTGAGAATGACCTGTTTGCACTCTACTACTTCATCCTCGGTGATAGTTTCTTTCACCATGATGCTGGTTAGAGGTTCAATGTTGGACCCGAGGGTGAAGAGTGACGTTGAAGAAAGTGTAATAGGCCAGTACTTTGTGTGTCGACTCAAATGTTCTCTACTACCCTCTAGTGGTGTGGAAGGGCCTTCACTTCCAGGTGCTGGCTCTGGATAAGGTGCTAATCTGTTTGCCTTTAATAGTTCTCCAAAATCAGGAATTCTATAGTCAGTCACTCTACCACCACACCCCTCACTAATTGATGGAGGATCTTCCAGTATGCTTCTTGATGTATACATTGTGTGAATGTAGATATCCCCTCCATGACAAGCTAACATGTGAGATATAACTTTACTACCTGACTTCCTGGGCATCTCAAGCATCACCCATCGTCCATTCAGCAAGAAATTAGTGAGGCATGATGACGGTCTGCTATTAACGTCAACGGATGTTATCCTGTATGCCGAGGAACAGTGCTGGAGCTCTATGCTGGCATTGCTACGTGGGGTGCACCACTTCAGAGTCACCGTCTCATAGTCAGCCCCCTCCCGGTAGGTCTTGAGGTGAGCTGTCTCTGAGGGTATTCCTCGCAGTATGGCGGTGTGTGCAGCACAGGGGTGGAAAAGCTCAACATCGTAATTTGCTGAGGAGCTGGCATTCTGCTCTTCCTTCATGGGGATGCCGGTGACGGTGGTGGAGGCGAGGTCGTAGTGCTTCAGGACCAGGTTGCAGAGGGTAGGGGCTAGACTCACGCCACCCTGCATGTTGGTGAACTCACACGACATGATGGTGGAGACGTCTGGCCAGGTGTGCCGAGGGATGGTGCAGCTCAAGCCGTTGGGCCACAGGTTGAGGAGGACGAGATCACAGTGGTTTATGGCCATCAGGTTGTCGGTGGCAGCGGCTACTTTGTTCAGGTGCAGGAGTGCTTCGTGAAACTTTTCCTTGTACACTCTGATTTCGTCTTCAGTGTTAATCTTAGTTACTAGGATTATTCTTCCTTTATTGAGAACTTTGGTGGCACTCTCCGTTAGTGAGGTTCTCTTTTCATGCTGGACAGCCGAGGGTTCAGTGAGAGCCTCAATAGCCGCTCTCAGACCTTTCATGAGATCAAGTTTGCCAACACCTATGTTTTTTGAAGGCCCCAGAGCCATAAAGGAATTCATCAGGTTTGGCAGATTTTGATCTTCTCCATTCCAGGAAGACAACTTGTGAATTGTCTTGTCAACTGCAATGAAACGAATCAATCTGGTGCCAGGAAAGATGTCCCACACAATTCTGAAATGAGAAAGAGATTAGACCAGCTATGATTCTGTCAAAGTGTCACATTCTTCATAAGACTGAATAATAAAAAATTCACTAATCCTATAACATTTATTTTTACTTTCCTGATCAGCACTATAGGTAGTCATGTGGTACATAAGCAAAAATATTTTATTATACATGATGCAGGTTTCCAAATTTTTACCTTGCATATTTTTAACATTTCAAAATCCTACCAAATTATTGCTAAGAAAATTGAAAATTGTAAAAATTTGAGCTCTATTATGAAATAATTTTTGATTAAAGTATGCGTTATTCTTTTTACAACAACGTTACACTCACATTTTTCTGTTGAAAGCCCTCCACCCGGTGTTACTCAATTATACTTTTCAGGCATAGCAGTCTTGTCTATTTACTGATAGAGTCTACATTAATGCCCGGAATTCATACTGTATTTACAAAAGAAATCACTGTCAACCAAGGATATATAAGGCATTATACCTGCAATACTCAGTGATGGCCTCAACAGCACAGGTCCAAAGTGATGTGGTGATGGGGAGGAGAGGGATGAGGCTGACTTGTGGCTGGCTGGGGGTCGGGGGGCCACTACTGCCACCGTTGCCGCTGGTGGATCCACTCCGACACTTGCTAAAGCTGTCCATCTCCAGCTTCACACCGGATGATGCTGTTGGAGGGAAGATATTTACATATACATAAATGTTAACAAAATACAGGTAAAGTTTAAGAAGAGCTGCAAAAATGGAAAACAATATGTTTCCCAACTTTTTTTTAGATAATCCATCATTCCCTATTTTTATGTGATGAAATATAATAGCTACAGTGCATTTTGACCATGTTTGATTCACGGCTGAAGTGAGGGGTAAAACTTATAACTTAAATAATGCATTAACTAGTTATTTTTATATGTTCTAGAGTTAGTCTGGCTTTACCTGACCAAACCTAACCTGGACTAGGGCAGACTACCGGGACCTACCCTGGGCAAAATGTACTGTCACACTAGGAAATAACTTCAATAAAGAAAAACAACCACAAACCAAAATATGAAGTCAATTGGTAAGTAATTTCCTTTTCTGAGGCTCTTCTTAACTATTACCAATGAATGTTTTGTTTACTTGTTAATGTGTGATTGATAAAATATACTTACATAATAATAAAATAAAATAAATATATAATGTCAAGTAAATTTTCCAAGTTACACATGTGCGAGATTTTCAGACAAAACATAGTTTTTCCTAAAGTTTTTTATGTGATTCCTTCGATTTTAACATTCATTTATTGTGCAAATATCCTGTTATGGCCATTCTCCATCAGCTTTTGGCAAAAGTTGGCTCAGGTTTTCCAATTTTTGCTGAGCACAAATAGTATTAGTTTGTTTAGAGTTAGGCAGACCTGACCTGACCTAACCTAATCTGGACCTTGGCAGACTATTGGGACCTAACCTTAACAGACTACCAGGAGTTGTGCAACGTAAGACCTACCGGTATATCAAACCTGCGGAATATTGACCACCAGAACATATATCAGTGAAAATTAGGGTAAATTTACAGAAGTACTGAGTTCGCCATATTGTATATTTTAGTATCATTACCCACTATTTTGGACCATTCTAAGACGCTTTTCATTTATGGTGTTTCTCTCGGATATGCCCCGTTTTACAAACATATTTTGGAAATTAGTTTGACCTAACCTGACCTAACCTAACCTAACCTAGACCACAGCAGACTACCGGGACTTAACCTGGGCAAACTACTGGGATATAACCGGTGTAAACTATCATAAAGTGACCGGGGCAAATTCCCGGGACCTAGCCGGATGTGGTAACACTGCGCGGCCCTACCCAAGAACACAGTACTTTTGTAATAATACCCAAATAGTCTTAGAATGGTATAAATTAGTGGGTAAAGAGGGTAAAAACATTATAATAGAAAATGGCAACAGAATAGATAATTACCAAGAGACCCACACAGAAATTAAGTTAAAATGAATAATAATTATATTTACCTGTTAACGTATGATCAAGAACAAACACAGTCTTATGGCTTGTTGGGAAAGACATCTTGTTGTTGTTGTTGTGGCTTGGACTGAACAATTAATTAATGCACCAAAATAAACATAAAATAAATTAACTTACAATATATCACTTAATGGTCTTAACTTTAACTAGATAATAATTAAAGTCCAGTAATCATTAAAAAAAATATCCACGAATTTAGTGACACCATAAACATACACAAACAACAATAATAATAAAAAATCCAAGAGTTTAGCGTGACAACAACAACAACAGTTTACAACAACAACAATACACTTGGATGAATAAAATATAAAATTAATTAGTTACGAGTCCTGAATTTAAGTTACACGTGGTGAATGATTACATGTTGGTGTTGTACTCTTCAAATTTCACTGGTAAATCTTGTTTTGTCATTTCAGATAAAGGAATAATGGATAAAAAGTCCAAAGGGTTTCACAAATTTGCCAAAGACCGAAATTTCAAAGTCTCTCCCGCCCAATTTTATTCTAAACCCGCCAATTTACAGTGTTGCCAGTTCTGCTTGACGAAATTTTCCCAACTTTAACATCTCAATATCCCTTTTTACCTCAAAAATTCCCTATTTCACTCATGAAGATAGTATCGTATAATTATTTACCATCTATTTCCGTTTTTGTCTCACAAATTCCCTGTTTACTCTTGAAGATAGTCGTACATGTACACTCGTGATACATAATCCCTGACCAGAGACGAACGGCAGGCACCACAAATATACCCTGCATTCGAACTCAGCCTCTATATGTGTATTGAGTGGGGAAATGAACAATACCAGGCGATTCGAAGCTTTCTGCTCCTCACACTCTGGTCAGAAATAATGTATCACGAGTGTACAGCCATGGCTGATAGTGGTGGACCAGGGTCCAAAGAAGGTTGGAGAGCAACTAAACAGAGTTCGAACAAGTGAATTTTCCAAACCATTCTCAAAGTTGAGAGAGGTTTAGAAGACTCATTTCTTCGAACTCTGTTCAGTTGCTCTCCACCACTCCTTTGACCCTGGTCCACCACTATCAGCCTTGGCTGTACCATTATCTAATTCTACATGTCTAGAGAAAATTCTCCATATTTGGCAACACTGGTCCTAAACCAGCCAAATCCTGAAATCCACCAGCCAATCCGCCAAAGAAATTCGCCATGTCCCGTTGCAATGATGGTTCTCAGTTTATTATCTTATGTCATGTTTTCTCATCGTTTGCTCCACCTATGATATATCTTGTCATACATATATTAAAGAGTTACAAGTAGAGCCTTTAATTATAAGTTAGGGTGAATTGGGGGAACCATTAGAAAAGTGGTCGGCTATACATGGCATCATATCGTTGATTTCGTCTTGTTTATCCGTGAAATATATTTTTTAAGGCACATAAATCAGAAATATCCAAACCTGGAAACATTGTCCAGTATACTGCCCTCAGACTTCACATAATAGATGAGATATATAAATTTGTAAACAAAACTCGTGGCCATTGTACACTTCGGCTGGTCAGTCAATCGGCATGCAATATAAATAATTATTAAGAGGAAGAGAAAAGACTGCACTAGGCTAAGAAGATTCCCTAGCACATGGAAAAAAGGAGAAAGAGAGAATTAAAGGACAGCAAGTACTAAGGAAATAAAAGGAAAGTTTAAGGGAGGAAAGTGAGTGGCTCGAATCCAAAGGGACGCCCAAACCCTTAATTAATTAAAGTACTATCCCAGGCATCCCATATAATATAGAACTCCAACTAATGATCGAACCGGGACACTCTAATTTCACTAGCCGGGTGCTACAAATTAATAAATAGATTAATAAACAAATAAAATAGATAAAAAAATCTGCAACTTTACAGCACTAAAAAATAAAGGAAGATCTCTTAAATGGAACCTTGCTATTGACTAATAATAATCCTTGGCAAGCACTGGGATTATATTTCACTCCCAGTACAAACAGCAATAATATTGATACCACTTACTTTATCCATGGTGTGGGAGATGTGTGCAATGCTTAAATGGTTTGGGTGCCACTTAGGACCCGAGCCAATTAACTCCTTTCCTCTCTCTCTCTTCAACTGTCCCTCCTCTCCTTCATTTTCCTTTTCTCCACGCTTGCTGTCCCTCCTCTCTTCACCTGTCCCTCCTTTCATTCATTTTCCTTTCGTGTGTGCATGCTTACTGTCCCTCCTCTCGTCACCTGTCCCTCATTTCATTCCTTTTCCTTTTCTCCATGCTTGCTGTCTCTCCACTCTGCTTGTATGTCTCCTTCTGCCTTGTGGCAGTGTACATACAAGGTCTTTCTGGCCTAGCATAGTCAGTCATCATTCTTCACCCTTTTAGTGACATTTACTCGTATATAAAAAAAAAAAAAAAAAAAATCTTTTAGGAGACTCTTTTTGGCAAACTGGAATTAGGGTTACTGGCTGATTCCTCCTTACCTATGCCAGGACACACACACACACACACACACACACACATATTTCCTTTATAATTATATCCAAGTGCTGACACAAAACAGAGAGAGAGAGAGAGAGAGAGAGAGAGAGAGAGAGAGAGAGAGAGAGAGAGAGAAAATTGTTTCGTGGTATACAGAATGGAGGAATCACACACCATGCATCCAAATCATCAACAAATGAATCTTCTCAAAAAGGGAGATTCATTTGTTGGTGACTTTTTTTTATAAGGTCTCTGCTAATTCCTCCAAAGTATGCCACGAAACAAATCCCCTATTACAGTACATACACACCACTGAGGAGGTCTGTGTTTCTGCATGGTATACTTTGGAGGAATCACACACAGGCCTTCCAATTCACCAACCAAAGAATCTCCCCTTAATACCGTGGCTAACATTAATAAGTATTGTCGAGGGAGGGAGGGAGAGAGGAGGAGAGGAAGGGAAAGAGGGAGAGGGAGAGAGGAAGGGAAAGAGGGAGAGGGATAGAGGGGGAGAGAGGGAGTGAGGAGTAGAGTGAGGGAGGGAGGGAGAGATGAAGAAAAAAACATATCCCATTCCCCACGACACCACCATTATCATTACCGTATTATCATCATCATCATCATCATCATCATTCCCGGTAATCCCCACTTGAGGCAAATGAGGTCAGATTCTAAGCCGACCTATCTATGAAGGGAGGAAGGAAGGAAGGAAGGGAGGAAGGGGATTTATTTGATGCCTCTTCTCGTTACCACTCAATTTTCTTACCAGTCTTAAATCTAGAGTTGCCGGTTTATGTTTTTTTTTTTTTAAATTCGAATCTTATGATTTTTTAATTTTTTTTTCGTGTTTATTGTATATTTTGCTTTTATTTATTGTTTCGTTTCCCGTTATATTACCATGTCTGTTATTCTCCCTCCTGTTATCCTATTCTGTTATTCTGTTGTTGTTGTTACAGTTTTTACTTTATACTGTCTTTCCACTCCCTCCCTCCCTTCTTCAATATCTCGAACTCCCTCCCTCCCTCCCTCAATATTTCCAACTCCTTCCCTCCCTCCCTCCTCCAATAAGATCTAAAAAGCCAGTGTGCCTTTCTCTCTCTCTCTCTCTCTCTCTCTCTCTCTCTCTCTCTCTCTCTCTCTCTCTCTCTCTCTCTCTCAGAGAGATAGAGAGAGGTATGGGTGGATATATAAGTTATTTGTTTTCATACTACCCTGTGATGTAGTCAGAAAATTGGAGGTTAGTGAGTCCTTCAAACATTGCCACGAAACACACACACCTATGATTATGGAAGGAGCTTGTTACGTGGCATAGTCAGTCAGGAGGAATCAGAAGCCACCAACAAGTCTCATACACGATCACAGGGTCTTTAATAGATATAGAAACCATTCACTGTCTGTATAACTTCCTTCCTTCCTTTCTCAAATTGTCAAAACCATAATATTAATAAAAAAACATTAGAAAACATCAATTCCACCCGTTATTAAAACCAGGATTAAACCCGGCTCAATCTCTTTCCTCCCCCTCCTCCCCCCGTTCTCTCTCTCCTCTCCCCCTTCTCCTCGTTCACTTCTCCACCTCCTCCTCTCTCCCTTCTTCTTTTCGTGTTTCTCCCTTTCTTCTCCCCCTCTCCTCTCTCCCTCTCTTCTCCTTCTCCCCCTCTCCTCTCTTCTCCTTCTCCCCTCCCCCTCTCCCCCTCCTCCTCCTTCACCTCTCCACCTCCTCCTCTTTCTCTCCCTCCTTCTTTTCGTGTTTCCCCCCTTCTTCTCTCTCCTCCCCCTCTCCCCCCTCTCCGCCTCCTCCTATACCTCTCCCACATCTTTCCTTTCTCCTTCTCCTTTCCCCCTCCACTCCTAGCTACTCCTCCCACTCCTCTTCCTACATCTTTCTCCCCTCCTCTTCCCCCCTCCTCCTCCACCTCTCCTTCATCTCTCCCTCTCTCCTCCACCTCTCCTTCATCTTCCCCTCCTCCTCCTTCTCCTTCCCCTCCTCCTCCTACTCGTGTTTTTCTCTCCCTTAACACTCGACTCTATTATGTGGGTCGGTTCAATCTGGTATCATGGTCTGCCTTGCCTCGCTCCTCTTCATTTCCCGCGCAATATCGGACACTTGTCGTCGTCGTCGTCGTCAACACCTTGTTTACTTCTCCATTTTGGCGCGCTTTCTCTTCACCCTTCACAATATCACCCGGGAAACTGACTGACTGACTGACTGACTGATACCTTACCTCCTCCCCCTTTAATTCCCCTTTCCCGTCATCAATTTAATATCTTGAAGCCGGACAAAAACAAAAATAAAACACAGATGGAATAAAAGAGCCCAATAAAAAAAAAAAAAAAAAAAAAAATACAAAAACAATACACAATTAGGGATAAAATCAAATATAGGTTTCATAATATTTAGTTAAACGTATTGTAAGTACAGTAAATAGTGATTTGGAAGTGGGGGGGGGGGATTATTTCAGTGTGTTGTTTATTTTTTTTTTTTTTTTTTTTTGTCTTTTCAACAGGGCTTTCGAAATTATTGCACCTGTTACCTTTTTTCCTTTCTTTCTTTCCTTCCTTTCATTTTACATGTATTAGTATAATCTTTCTTCTCATCTTTTATATACTTATCATTTAATATTTTCATTGATATTATAGACTTAGACTCTGTTTCTCTCTCTCTCTCTCTCTCTCTCTCTCTCTCTCTCTCTCTCTCTCTCCACAATGTTACCAATTAATTTATCTATCTATTTATCTATCTATTTATCATGTATCTATCCATATCTATCCATCAACTTATCACATTCGCTCTCCCTCCCTCCATCCTTCTCGTCTCTCTCTCTCTCTCTCTCTCTCTCTCTCTCTCTCTCTCTGATTCAATTCCTACTCTCCTCTCCCTCTAACACACTTAAGCTACGGATATATATTTTTCTCAATCCCCAATTATCACCCCCTTCCCCCCTCCCCCCCACCAGTACACACACACACATACACGCACACACACACACACACACACACAAACACCCACGTACACACACACACACACATACAAACACCCACACACACACACACACAGACACACATCCATCATTACAATATTATCCAGTGGGCAAAAACAAAACAAAAAAACAATTAACTATTCCGTATCCTGTCTTCGTGACTTGACAGATGTAGTGATAAGACTTTTGACGCCGACTGTACGACTCTACCACGCATCCCTTTCCTTATACTTCTCCTTTTTTTTTCTATCCTTTGTTTTTTTTTCATCCTTCTCTTTTATTCCATCCTTTTTTTTTTTCATTCTTCGCTTTCTTCATCTATTTTTTTTTTTCGACCTTTCCTCGTTTCATCCTTCTCTTTTTCCATTCTTCCATTTCCTCATCCTTCCCTTTTATTATCTTTCTCTTTTTTCATCCTTCCCTCTTCTCATCTTTCACATGTCATCCTTCCCCTTTCTCATCCTTCCCTCGTCTTTCATCCTGTTTGCTGTTGGATTTGATTGCCCCCCCCCCCTTCTCTCTCTCTCTCTCTCTCTCTCTCTCTCTCTCTCTCTCTCTCTCTCTCTCTCTCTCTCTCTCTCGCTCATTCCTTACTTACTATCTCTTACACACTCTCTCCCACTCCCACTCTCTCTCCCACCACACTCTTTCTCGTTCAATTTTGCCCCCCTCCATGACAACTCTCCCTCACTCACTCACACTCTCTCTCCCCCGTCCCCCCCACCCCACACACACTCTTTCTCGTTCATTTTTGCCCCCCCCCCTCATCCCACACCGACCCCCCACCACCACCACTGAGAGCTCTGAGTGACTTCTGCCCCCTCTCCCATTTTTACGTCGTTCACTCGTTCCCCAAAGAGTAATTACCAGGCCACTTAACTTGTCCTAGAAGGAAAAGTAGGTAAGTGAGTTTGTCCCGATGGTGTTAAGCTGTTTCGTGTCGAGAGAGAGAGAGAGAGAGGGGGGAGAGAGAGAGGAGGGGATTTGGGGAGAGAGAGGAGGGGGGAGGGGAATTGGGGGAGATAGAGGTGGGGGGAATTGGGGGAGAGAGGGGGCAATTGGAAGAGAGAGGAGGGGAGGGAGAAAGGAGGGGGGAGAATGATGGACGAATGAGAGAGAGAGAGAGAGAGAGAGAGAGAGAGAGGAGAGAGAGAGGAGAGAGAGAGAGAGAGAGAGAGAGAGGAGAGAGAGAGTGGTGGAAGCATGGGTGGAAGGTAGGTGATGGGTGAGGGAAGGGAACGATGGCAGTTGGGATGGGGAAAGAAAGTGGAGGAATGAAGGGGAAGTGAAGGGAGGGAAAAGAAGGCAGATTAACAAAAAGTGAGGTGGGGAGAGGGAAGGGAAGAGAGATGAAAGTGTATCGGTATAATTCCCTGTCCATACATACATAACCACACATGATAATAGTTTACCAATAGGAATATAACTATAAACACACACACACACACACACACACACACACACACAACGTCTCATCCTTAATACACACACACACACACACACCACACATACACACACACACACACATACACACACACATACAACGTCTCATCCTACC
>JAWQEG010005385.1:35000-52216 GCA_033782935.1 Petrolisthes cinctipes | reverse complement strand
TCTCTCTCTCTCTCTCTCTCTCTCTCTCTCTCTCTCTCTCTCTCTCTCTCTCTCTCTCTCTCTCTCTCTCTCTCTATTCTTCTTACACACATACTTCCCATTCTCTCTCTCTCTCTCTCTCTCTCTCCATTCTTCTTACACACACACACACACACACACACACAGACACACACCTCCCGTCCCTCTCTTCACCTCCAAGCCGCCCTTTCCTCTTCCATCCACACCTCCCTTCTCTCCCCCTCCACACCTTTCTGCCTCCTCCTCCCTCCTCCTCCCTCCTACATGCTTGCCGACCTACTTTCCCTCCACTCCCTCCCCACCGCCACTCCCTCCTTCCACTCCATTACCTCCCTCCCTCCACTCCCTCCTTCCACTCCATTACCTCCCCACCGCCACTCCCTCCTTCCACTCCATTACCTCCCTCCTTCCACTCCCTCCTTCCACTCCATTACATCCCTCCCTCCACTCCCTCCTTCCACTCCATTACCTCCCTCTCCTACCTTCCCCCCCTCCACCTATCTCCTTCCACTCCCTCCCTCCTTCCACTCCATTCCCTACCTTCCTCCTTCCACTCACGTCTTCCCCATCCCCTCCCTCCCTACCTTCCTCCCTCCACGCCTTTCTTCCCTCCCTCCAATCCATTCCCTCCTATCACTCCGTCCCTCCATTCCCTCCACTTCCTTCTTCCCTCCCTCCCCATTTCACCTCATTTCCTTCCCTCCCTCCACTCCCTACCTCCATCTCCTTCCCTTTCCCTCCTTCCATTCCCTCCTTCCCTCCCTCCTCCATTCCCTCCTTCCCTCCACCTCCCACCTTCCCTCCATTCCCTCCTTCCCTCCATTCCCTCCTCTTCTCTACCACCCCTCCTTCCCTCCACCTCCCACCTTCCCTCCATCCTTCATTCCACCTCCATCCTTCCCTTCTTCCCTCCATTCCCTCCTTCCCTCCAACTCCCCTCCACCTCCATCCCTCCTCACCTATACCTTCCCTCCTTCCACCTCCCATCTTCCTTCCTTCCCTCCATCCTCCCTCTTCTCCACCTCCTCCATTCCCTCCACCTCCCACTTTCCCTCCTCCATTTCCTCCATTCCCTCCACCTCCCACTTTCCCTCCTCCCTCCACCTCCTTCCCTCCTACCTTCCCTCCTACCTTCCTTCCTACCTTCCCCTCCTACCTTCCCTCCTACCTTCCTTCCTCACCTGTATGCCTCGTTAACTCTCGCCTTCAAAGGATTTCCTACCCGGTTAATCCCTTACATCTTCCCCTTACTCAATGTGTAATCCGCCTCCAGGGTTAATCCGGCTTGTTCTGTGGTTAATCCGGCCTGTTCTGTGGTTAATCCGGCCTGTTCTGTGTTAAATCCGGCCTGTTTTGGGGGTTAATCTGGCCTGTTCTGTGGTTAATCCGGTCTGTTCTGTGGTTAATCCGGCCTGTTCTGTGGTTAATCCTACATGTTCTGTGGTTAATCCTACATGTTCTGTGGTTAATCCGGCCTGTTGTGTGGTTAATCTGGCTTGTTTTGGGGTTATTTGAGATTTTTCTGTGGTTAATCTGGCGTTTTCTGGGGTTGTTATTATTATTATTATTATTATTATTATTATTATTATTATTATTGTTATTGTTATTGTTATTATTATTATTATTATTATTATTATTATTATTGGAACCACCCTTACATGCAAATTAACCACATAATTATCCATAGGGAGAGTTGCAATACTTTTTTTGCCGAGTGTACACACACACACACACACACACACACACACTCGCAGTCTTCCACAATATTTAGCCCACCTGAGTCGAAGTAATTTTTTTTTTTTTTTTTTTTTTTTTTTCCTCAAAGCCTCGGGACATACACTGGCAAATGTCCTGTCGTCAAATCTGCCAAGTCATAAAGTAAGTATGCAAATATAAGCTTCACAGACTCGTAAACTAAAAAAAAAATTTGAGAGAGGCTTATTAATTTACCCCCCCCCCCCACCCCCATCTTGGATAGTGTAATTCTGTATTGGTGAATGTGTTTGTGTGTTTGTTTGTTTGTACGATGAATTATTAGCCTTTTTTGTGTTTGTTATCCTTCAAAAAGCGATGAGGGAGGCAACAAGACATTTGCCACCGACCGTACACTCGCAATCTAAACTTTGCATCCAGCAGGTCTTGTTGAAGTTTCGAATCATTTGACATACAAGTGAACCAATTACAACGCTGATCCTGTTTCATATTTGTATCCAGGTCTTGTTGAAGTTTTGATTCATTTGACATACTGGTGAAATAATTACAACACTTGTCCTGTTTCATATTTGTATCCAGGTCTTGTTGAAATTTTGAATCATTTGACATACAAGTGAACCAATTACAATGCTGAGCCTGTTTCATATTGGCTTGAGCTCCCGTTTTACACCTAAAGACACTAAAATAATCTCATTTACGTGTCTAACTAAAATGTATCTTCTTCAGAATACAGCAAGTAGGACTAGTTGGAATATGCAGTAAAATCCATGCTAGTTTTTCCATACATCAATTTTTTTCTTCTTCGGAATACAGCGAGTAGTTGGAGCTGATAATGTTTTTGTATCTTGTAGAAGTGGCATTGGGTATGTGTAATTGTTTTTCCGATCTGTCTTATAATCATATATGCAATAAATTCCATGTTAGTTTTTCCATACTACTACTACATGGTATATCTTCCTTTCCGGCCAGCTTCGGTTGGTGTACTAAGTTAGAGGTGATAATATTTTTGTATCTTGTTATGTGTATGTGTTTTCCCATCTGTCTTATAAGTATACAGTAAATTCCATGCTAGTTTTTCCATACTACTACTACTACTACTACCTGGTATCTCTTCCATTCGGTTGGTGTAGTTAGAGTTGATAATATTTTTGTATCTTGGTTATGTGTATGTATGTGTTTTCCCATCTGTCTTATAAATATACAATAAATTCCATGTTAGTTTTTCCATACTACTGCTACATGGTATATCTTCCTATCCGGCCAGCTTCGGTTGGTGTAGGTATAGTGGTGGGTGGGGAGGAGCCTTCTTCTTCACTATACTTTCCCTCCCCCTTGTACTACACTAGATAGATAGCTTCAGTAAAGTCAAACAGCCTCGCAAGGACCACTAACTCTGTTGCTGTTTGTAGATCCTTTGTTTTTCTTTTATATACCTTTGTATTTCTTTGTATTTCTCTGTATTTTTTTTTTATTCCCTTGTATTTCTTTGTATTCCTTTGTATTCCCTCTCGACTTCCTCCTCCTCCTTTTCCTTCTCTCTTTCCTCCTCCTCCCTCTCTCCTTTCCTCCTCCTCCCTCTCTCCTTTCCTCTTTTTCTTTCCTCCTTTCCCTTCCTCCTTTCCTCCCTCTTTTCCTCCTTTTCCTTCCTCCTTTTCCCTTTTCTCCTCCTCCTCCTCCTTCCCATCTTCCTTCCCCTCGTCGATTTTATCCTCCTCCTTCTTCCTCCTTTTCCTTCCTCCTTTCCTCCTCCTCCTTGTCCTTCCTCCCATCTTCCCTACCCCTCGTCAATTTTCTCTTTTTCCTTCCTCCTTTCCTCTTCCTCCTCCTCCTCCTTGTCCTTCCTCCTTTTCCCTTTTCTCCTCCTCCTCCTCCTTCCCATCTTCCTTCCCCTCGTCGATTTTATCCTCCTCCTTCTTCCTCCTTTTCCTTCCTCCTTTCCTCCTCCTCCTTGTCCTTCCTCCCATCTTCCCTACCCCTCGTCAATTTTCTCTTTTTCCTTCCTCCTTTCCTCTTCCTCCTCCTCCTCCTTGTCCTTCCTCCTTTTCCCTTTTCTCCTCCTCCTCCTCCTTCCCATCTTCCTTCCCCTCGTCGATTTTATCCTCCTCCTTCTTCCTCATTTTCCTTCCTCCTTCTTTTCCTTCCTCCTTTCCTCCTCCTCCTTGTCCTTCCTCCCATCATCCCTACCCCTCGTTGGTTTTCTGCAAGCCTTAGCCGTATATGGAGAACCAAATTTTGTTATTATCTCCTTCTCTCTCCCTTCCCTCTCCCCTCCCCCGCCCTCCCTCTCTTTCTCCTCTCCTCTTCCCTCCCTTCTCCCTCCCCCGCCCTCCCTATCTTTCTCCTCTCCTCTTCCCTCCCTTCTCCTTCCAAGCCCTTCCATCCAATCCTCTCCCCATCCCTTCCCTCCCCTCTCCTTTCTCTCCCCACCACCTCTCTCCTCCCCTCTCCTCCCTTCCCTCCCCTCTCCTTTCTCTCCCCGCCACATCTCTCCTCCCCTCTCCTCCCTTCCCTTCCCCTCTCCTCTCCTCTCCTCTCCTCTCCCTCCTCTTCCCCCCTCTCCCCTTTCCTTCTCTCTCCTCGCTCCATTCCTCTGTCTTCAGTATAAGCTATGAAAATTATACTTTTTATAACACACACACACACACACACACACACACACACACACACACACACACACACACACACACACACACACACACACACACACACACGAAAAGGGAAACAAACAGGCAGACCGACAGCACACACACACACACACACACACACACACACACAGACACACACACACACGAACAGAGAAACAAACAAACAGGCAGACCGACAGTACACACACACACACACACAGACACACACACACACGAACAGAGAAACAAACAAACAGGCAGACCGATAGTACACACACACACACACACACACACACACACACACACACACACACACACACACACACACACACACACACACACACACACACACACACACACGAACAGAGAAACAAACAAACAGGCAGACCGACAGTACACACACACACACACACACACACACACACACACACACACATAATTATCTAACATCAGCGAACCCTCCAATTAGCAATGTTTACAACTGAATAGCAAGGTCCTAATGAGAGGTGGACAACTTATCTCAACTTTCTTTTGCTGACAAGAATTGAAGCTTACAAATTACTCCATATTCTACAACACAACAAGGACCTCTATTGCTCTGTTGATGGAGTCTGTTTCGTGGCATGATTTGGAGGACTTCTTACCCTACGTGATGCTGACAACAACATACGTATATAATTATTTTCATTGATGTTGGACTATATAAATAAAAGATATATTAATTTGATACACATTTGATCTCTAGTTATATATTTATTATGTGTGTGTGTGTGTGTGTATGTGTGTGTAGAGATGTGATGCTGGTTACACGTAGAGTTGATAGTGTGTACGTGAAGAATCAAACCGTGTACACACAGAGATAATTACTGTGTAGGTGTAGAGAGGTGTACACATAGAGAATAATGACCATGTGTACTTTTAAATCTAATTCCGTATACACACACACACACACACACACAGATAATACAGTGTAGGTGTAGAGTATGGGTGTGTATGTGTGTGTGTGTGTGTGTGTGTGTGTGTGTGTGTAGCGGCTCCATGGGTGCATCAACTCAGGGTATAATTAAAACAGTGAGGCCAGATAAACGAATCAACGGGTGACAAGTAGAGATCAGACTGAATCCGGATTATCGAGACATTTTTGCAGGTAATTGAGTCCCAGGGAGTGAGTCTGGATAATGGGCATAAAAGAACGGGAACTGCATTGGGTGGG
Source organism: Petrolisthes cinctipes (assembly GCA_033782935.1). Taxonomy (NCBI): domain Eukaryota; kingdom Metazoa; phylum Arthropoda; class Malacostraca; order Decapoda; family Porcellanidae; genus Petrolisthes; species Petrolisthes cinctipes. The sequence continues at coordinate 46,648 of JAWQEG010005385.1, read as the reverse complement.
TGTGTGTGTGTGTGTGTGTGTGTGTGTGTGTGATTGGGGGTCGGGGGATGTGTGTGGGGTTTGTTTGTCTGTGTGTGTGTGTGTGTGTGTGTGTGTGTGTGTGTGTGTGTGTGTGTGTGTGTGGTTTGTTTGTGTGTGTGTTTGTGTGTGTTAGTGAGATCATAAGGGTTGGTGTATGTGTGTGTGTGTGTGTGTGTGTGTGTGGTCTGTTTGTGTATGTGTGTGTGGGCGGGGGAAGGAGGTTGTTGTTAGTGGATGAGTGGTTGTGTATGTGTGTATGTGTGTATGTGTGTGTGTGAGAGGAAATAGGGAGAGTGAGGGATAACTTGTGTGGGTGTGAGTGTGTGTGTGTGTGTGAGTGTGAGTGAGGAGTTAAGGAGAGAGTGTGTGTGTGTGAGTGTGAGTGAGGAGTTAAGGAGAGTGTTGGGTAGCAGTTTATGAGAGAGAGAGAGAGAGAGAGAGAGAGAGAGAGAGAGAGAGAGAGAGAGAGAGAGAGAGAGAGAGAGAGATAATATTACTTTAGTCCTTTACTGAGTTATTAAAGCAACGAATCTTTTCTTCCTTGACTTATTATTTATTACTGACCAAATAAAAACAACTTATCCTGTTCCATTCTTCATTCATTATTATTATTATTATTATTATTATTATTATTATTATTATTATTGTTATTGTTATTGTTATTGTTATTGTTATTGTTATTGTTATTGTTATTATTGTTATTGTTATTGTTATTGTTATTGTTATTATTATTATATTATTTTCTCTCAGTTTAAGGAGGCTAAATTTAATTAAAAGACCTTGATTCCTCCAAAGTATGCCAGGAAACAGACCCAGATTGACAAAGATAATGGTGGCCTGTTGTTGCTTGGAATAGAGTTTAGGAATCAGCCAGATGCTCCAGATTTACCACCAACACTACTGTAATACCAACCTACCCCCTTAATTAATTGAATTGTTGGATCATCACATACACACAAAAAAAAAAAAAAAAAAAAAAAAAAAAAATCTTACTGAGTTACAGACAGGATAAAATTATATCTTGCCCATTGAGTTATTAGCGAGCAAGTAATAATTATATGATGACTGAATTATGTACGGTTGGTCACATGAATTCTTACACAGACTAAATGGAAAGAGTAGTCATTCATTATTTTGGAAGTACAATGAATGGTCTACCAAGTGACTCGGTGATTAACAAAACAGCAAATTTAATAGTAATAATGTTTTGTTGTAGTTACGTATTCTTATATTGCAAAACAACAAACCTAATAAAAATAATGTTGTATTTCAGTTACGTATTCTTATATTGCAAAACAACAAATATAATAATAATAATAATGTTGTATTGCAGTTACGTATTCTTATATTGCAAAACAACAAATATAATAATAATAATAATGTTGTATTGCAGTTACGTATTCTTATATTGCAAAACAACAAATATAATAATAATAATAATGTTGTATTGCAGTTACGTATTCTTATATTGCAAAACAACAAATATAATAATAATAATAATGTTGTATTGCAGTTACGTATTCTTATATTGCAAAACAACAAATATAATAATAATAATAATGTTGTATTGCAGTTACGTATTCTTATATTGCAAAACAACAAATATAATAATAATAATAATGTTGTATTGCAGTTACGTAATCTTATATTGCAAAACGACAAACATAATAAAAATAATGTTGTATTGCAGTAGTTTTATATTGCAAAACAAACCTATTAATGTTGTATTGCAGTTACGTAGGCTTTCATTTTCTATAATATGTTGTAATTACACCTTCGAAAACAACGGCCTGTTTACGAATTCTTGTGTCCAATATTACATCCACAATATGATCAGAACTTTGTAAAGGTTATATATAGAACAATGGATATGGAAGTTAATTAAGGTGTCATAGTCTGCTTGCCATAAATACCCAAGTAAATAATAGTCTAGAGTAAGTCGTGATTAAACCAATAGCCTGGGTATTAATTGTTGTATACTGATATGATAAAAACGTCTGGTGTAAATCACAGTATACTCAAAGAAGAGAGGAATGGTGTAGTTTGGATTCCTGTTGTCTCGTTGTTGCTGCTGTTACGATTATTATTATTATTGTTATTATTATTATTATTATTATTATGTTAAGGTTGTTGTTCTTAATTTTTTGTTTGTTGTTGTTGTAGTTGTTGTTGTTGTTAGATATGTTAATGTTGTTGTTGTGATGGTGGTTTGTTATTACTGTGGTGGTGTTGTTTTGTATTGTTTTCTATATGTTCCGACACTGGACATAGGCATCATCAAGCCCGTTGCCGTGGCCCAGGTCAACTGCTACTTACGCACACACACACACACACACACACGTTACGACTTCCGAACTGGTACCCAGCCACAGAGGGAGGGAAGTAAGGGTAATTCCCAAATACTGCAGCTGTTATGGTACCAGTGAGGGTGTTATGGTACCAGCGAGGGTGTTATGGTACCAGTGAGGGTGTTATGGTACCAGTGAGGGTGTTATGGTACCAGTGAGGGTGTTATGGTACCAGTGAGAGTGTTATGGTACTAGTGAGGGTGTTATGGTACCAGTGAGGGTGTTATGGTACCAGTGAGGGTGTTATGGTACCAGTGAGGGTGTTATGGTACCAGTGAGGGTGTTTTATGACGTTCGGTGGCCTTATAGTTAGTGCCTCAAACTCAAATCGAAAGAGTAAATATTCTCAGGCCCTCCCTTGAAAGGAATCGATCTCCCGACCGTTTGATTACGAGTCCAGGACACTAACCACTCGGCCACCTCCCCTTTGTGTTGTTGTTGTTATTGTTGTTGTTGATAATGATGATGTTGCCGCTCTTGTTGTTGCAGCAGTGTTGTTGTTGTTGTTGTTGTTGTTGTCGATAATGATGATGTTGTCGATCTTGTTGTTGTTGTTGTTGTCGTCGATAATGATGATGTTGTCGATCTTGTTGTTGTTGTTGTTGTCGTCGATAATGATGATGTTACCGCTCTTGTTGTTGCAGTGTTGTTGGTGTTGTTCCCTCTTCTCATTATCGGTGATAGTTTGAGGTGAGTGGTGGTGATTAGTTTCTGTCCACGACCCAACCCTTCCCTCTCAGTTTATGGCCCGACTCACAGTGCACTCATTAAGGGCCAAGTTTTGTATTGGTAATTCTGGAGCAACTGAATCCTCCAAACTATTCCAAGCAACAGAACACCATTACTTTTTGCTATTCTGGTCCTGTTTCGTAGCATACTTTTGAGGAATCAAGGTACTTCAAAGTACCAAAAAAAGAATTACCCCCTTAAGGACCCTGTGATTGTATATTAAAATTGGAGCCTTCTGATTCCTCCTGACCATGCCACGAAACAAACACCTTCCCTGTAGGTGTGTGTGTTTCGTGGCAATGTTTGAAGGACTCTTTTATCTCCAATTTTCTGACTACATCACAGGGTCCCTTAAGATTGCTTTGTATATATTAGGCTATTCTATCTATCACTATATAATATTATAATATAAATATTCCGTTTGTGTTTCAATATTGGTATCTGTTTTCTTTGTATTTTATTAGTTTTATTTGTGTTTCATTATATTTTCTATTTTTTTAAGAGCAAAGCATTTCTGTTATCTATTTATTCCTTTAGAACTTTCTCTCCATAACTGTTGTATTTCTTCTCTTAATATTTTATCTTTACCAGACACGATCAAATTAAAACATCACCCTCCCTAATATGAACCATCCCTTCCACAAAGTAATAGAGTCGTCAGATTATCTTGGAGTTAAATCATCATAGTGAAACGAACGAATCTACTGAGAGGTTTGGCTCTTAATTATATCCACGATCTGAAAACAATCAAATAAATTATATTATTAATTCAGATTTCTTTTTTAAATTATTTTTTTATATAATATGGATTTTTGGTAATACTGATATTTATTAATATTAATTTTTTTTACCGTTTTGGGACATAATTATTTTTACTTATTAATTGTCACTTATTAATTATCATTTATAAAAAAAAGAGATCAGTGCATTTTCGCCAGAAAAAAAAAATAATAATAATAATAATTAAAAATAAATAATAATAATAGTAGTAATAGTAATAGTAATAGTAATAGTAATAGTAATAGTAATAGTAATAGTAATAGTAATAGTAATAATAATAATAATAATAATAATAATAATAATAATAATAATAATAATAATAATAATAATAATAATAATAATAATAATAATAATAATAATAATAATAATAATAATAATAATAATAATAATAATAATAATAATAATAATAATAAAAAAAAATAAAAAAAAAATCGTACAACTGGAATTTTTCGTGGAGGTTGAGGTCAATGGGTCCTTCAATGTATACAGAGAAACAGACCTCCATTGGTTAGTGTGCTCCAGAACTGTTTTGTGGCAGGGGAGGTAGCTGAGTGGTTAGTGTTCTGGACTCGTAATCTAAAGGTCGGGAGATCGATTCCTCTCTGGTGAGGGCCTGAGAATATTTACTCTTCCGATTTGAGTTTGAGGCACTAACTATAAAGGCCGGTTCACACTAGCAAAATATCGGCGTTTTTTCCTACCGATTTCGGCGAAGAATATGCCGAATTCGGCGTTTTTTTCCGGAAAGGTGTTCACACACAGACTCAGTGACTGACAGTGGCGCCGCGGTGCGGCGGCAGCATCAAGCCATCTGTGTTTTCCAAAATATTGCATCTCATTCTGACTCATTGACAACGTTGCCTCACACGTGTTCACTGTTCAGTACTTTCACATTCGCAGTAAAAGACGAACCATGGTTGGTCGTCTTCTTGAACTGTGGCAGCGTGGCTGGTGAATTGTAAACATGAAAGATGTTGTTTTCGTCTTCGGCACCAAAGTTTTTCGGGGAAATTATTTTTTTCGGCCCGGAGTTTCGGCAAACCGGGAGAAAAAAGACCGTCACGTCGGTCTCTCGATCGCGGCATCAAAAACGCCAGTAAATTGACCCCGGTTACCATTTCCGGGAAAAAAACGCCGATATTTTGCTAGTGTGAACCACCCTTTAGGCCACCGAACGTCGTAAAACACCCTCACTGGTACCATAACACCCTCACTGGTACCATAACACCCTCACTGGTACCATGACACTCTCACTGGTACCATAACACCCTCACTGGTACCATAACACCCTTGCTGGTACCATAACACCCTCACTGGTACCATAACACCCTCACTGGTACCATAACACCCTCACTGGTACCATAACACCCTCACTGGTACCATAACACCCTCACTGGTACCATAACACCCTCACTGGTACCATAACACCCTCACTGATATACCATAACAGCTGCAGTATTTGGGAATTACCCTCACTTTCCTCCCTCTGTGGCTGGGTACCAGTTCGGAAGTCGTGACGTGTGTGTGTGTGTGTGTGTGTGAGTAACAGTTGACCTGGGCCACGGTAACGGGCTTGATGAAGCCTATGTCCAGTGTTGGAACATATATATAAAAAAAAAAAAAAAAATCTGTAGTCTTCAATTCAACGACTATCAATAATCTTCCCTCGTGTTCCTCCTAAGATTAATTAATAATTATTACAATTATTATTATTATTATTATTATTATTAATATTATTATTATTATTATTATTATTATTAATATTATTATTATTATTATTATTATTATTATTATTATTATTATTATTATTATTATTATTATTATTATTATTATTACCTATTAATTTATCTATTTTCACTATATTACTTTTTTATGAGAATCGGTGGCTTCTGATTCCTCCCGACTATGCCGCGAAACAAGCTCCTTCAATACGGTTGGTGTTTCGTGGCAATGTTTGAAGGACTCACTAACCTCCAATTTTCTGTCTACGGAAACACAAGGGGGAACCTGTGATAATGTATTCATAAACTGGTACTGAAGAGAGAGAGAGAGAGAGAGAGAGAGAGAGAGAGAGAGAGAGAGAGAGAGAGAGAGAGAGAGAGAGAGAGAGAGAGAGAGAGAGAGAGTGAGTGTGTGTGTGTGTGTGTGTGTTTATGTGTGTGTGTGTGAGAGAGGGAGAGAGAGAGAAAGAGAGAGAGTGTGTGTGTGTTTGTGTGTGCGTGTGTGTGAGAGAGAGAGAGAGAGAGTGTGTTTGTATGTGTGTGAGAATGAGTGTGTATGTGATAGAGTAAGTGTATAAGTGTGTGTGTGTGTGTGTGTGTGTGTGTGTGTGAGAGAGTGTGTGTGTGTATGTGTATTTGTATGTGTGTGTGAGAGTGTGTGTTGGAAAGAGTAAGTGTATTTGTCTGTGTGTGTGTGTGTGAGAAAGAGAGAGAGAGAGAAAAAAAAAGAGAAGGGGGGGGGAGGGGCAAGAATAGGAGTGCCCCTCTCCACACTACCCCCCGTGGAGGTGATCAGGGCTAGGTTTCGGGCCCTCCCTCCCCCCTGCCAGGCTACACCCCTCCCCCCTGCCAGGCTACTCCCCTCCATATCTCCCCCCTGCCAGGCTACACCCCTCCCCCCTGCCAGGCTACACCCCCCTCCATGCCAGGCTACACCCCTCCCCCCTGCCAGGCTACACTCCCTCCCCCCTGCCAGGCTACACCCCTCCCCTCTGCCAGGCTACACCCCTCCCCCTGCCAGGCTACACCCCTCCCCCCTGCCAGGCTACACCCCTCCCCCCTGCCAGGCTACACCCCTCCCCCCTGCCAGGCTACACCCCTCCCCCCTGCCAGGCTACACCCCTCCCCCCTGCCAGGCTACTCCCTCCTATCCTACCCCTGCCTCCTGCCAGGCTACACCCCTCACCCCTGCTACCCCCACCCCCCTCCCTGGGATTGAACAAAAAAATCTATCAAAATCTTCAAACTGATCCTTGATAAATAAACCTTTGGCCTGATAAACATTTCACACAATACAGTAAAATTCATAGCAATTATTTCTTCATGTAGTACAGTTCATAGCAGTTATTTTCTCTTATAGTACAGTTCATAGCAGTTATTTTCTCTTATAGTACAGTTCATAGCAGTTATTTCTTCATGTAGTACAGTTCATAGCAGTTATTTTTTTCTCTTATAATTATAGTATAGTTCATAGCAGTTATTTTTTCATATAGTACAGTTCATAGTAGTTATTTTTTCATATAGTACTGTTAATTCATAGCAGTTATATCCCCACATAGTAAAGTTCATAGTAGATAATATATTTCCACTCTCAGTTCAATTCATAGAAGTTATTTTCTCTTATAGTACAATTCATAGCAGTTATTTCCACACACAGTAAAAATCAAAGCAGTTATTTCCCCACACATTAAAATTCATAGCAGTTATTATTTCCACATAGTACAGATCATAGCAGTTATTATTTCCACATAGTACAGATCATAGCAGTTATTATTTCCACACAGTACAGTTCATAGCAGTTATTATTTCCACATAGTACAGATCATAGCAGTTATTATTTCCACATAGTACAGATCATAGCAGTTATTATTTCCACATAGTACAGATCATAGCAGTTATTTCCCCACACATTAAAATTCATAGCAGTTTTTATTTCCATACCCAGACACGAGCCATAATAAGAATCCAGGTGTTGTTTTTGTTGAAGTTTAGACTCATCTTACTTAACCAGTGAACAAATTACAGCGTTTATACTGTATCATACACTTGCTGGATGGAGGTCGTTTAATTAAGGGACCTGTGATCGTGTATGAGAATTGGAGGCTTCTGATTCCTTCTGACTATGCCACGAAACAAGCTCCTTCCATATAGGTGTGTGTGTGTGTGTGTGTGTGTGTGTTTCGTGGCAATATTTGAAGGACTCACTTACCTCCAATTTCCTGACTACATCACAGGCTCCCTTAATTAAGACTGCACCACTCAGGCTATTCGAAGCACACATTGACATTTACAGATAATTACATTTAGCAATATACTTTTAAGGGACCCTGTGATGTAGTCAGAAAATTGGAGGTAAACGAGTCCTTCAAACATTGCCACGACACACACACACACACACACACACACAAACACATAAAAATACACACACACACACTCTCTCTCTCTCTCTCTCTCTCTCTCTCTCTCTCTCTCTCTCGTCGATTTCGTCAACACATGGGACAATTTTTATTTTGATGACTCGTTGTTCTCAGATGATGGTGTCCATCTGAATCAGGTAGGAGCAGCCCGTTTAGGACGTTTGCTTAACGATGCGGTCATCAACCATCGTACAAAAAACGGGTCTGCCCAGGTACGTCAAGGTCAGGTAACGTAAAACGAATAAACAGAATAAACCGAAACAGCTTAAAGGTATTTTACGTTAACGCTCGCAGCATCCATAACAAATTTACAGATTTAGAGGAATTAACTTTCACAGAAAATTACGATATAATCGGCATAACAGAATCGTGGCTAAATACCGAAAGCAGAGACTTCCTAGCAGAGTATAAAATTCCCGGCTATACAATATTTGAGAAAGGTCGAACAAATAAAAGGGGAGGCGGAGTCCTATTATATATTAAAGATGACCTCAAACCGATCTTATTATCAAAGCCCCATATCGCTAACGTAGACACACTATATATACTCATTAGAAATAAATTCGGGATGAAACTTTTGTTAGCCTTATTATACAGACCCCCAGCTCAACCAGTACAAACCGACCGTGATATCTATGAGCAAATTAACGAGATGAGTAACACGCAAGAGGCCGTAATTCTTGGCGATTTTAATTTACCAGTATCAAAGTGGGGAGAACCATTATCAGCTCACTATGGACAAGACCTTTATACTAACTTGCAAGAGAGCTCCCTTATCCAGTTTGTTAATAGTCCAACCCGTGGAAATAACGTTCTTGACCTAGTATTTGCAACTAAAGAAGACTTGATAGGGAATATTAACGTGGGTGATGAGTTTACTAATAGCGACCACCGCATAATCACATTCAGTATAAATTTCAATAGAAATGAAATAAATTACAGTTACGAAAAAATCCCCAACTTTAGAAAAGCTAATTTTCACCAACTCAGTGCGATATTAAAAGATACCGATTGGAAATGTCTGCGAGACACTATTGACATTAATAAACAATGGAACTTTTTCATTAATGCGTACACAAAAGCGGTCAAAGACAGCATACCGTTAAAAAACCGACATTCAGCACAAAACTTAAAGCCCAAGTGGTGGAGTAAAGACATAGCTGACTGTTTACGCGCCAAAAAGAACGCCCACACTAGAGTAAAAATCACAAACGACAATAGCGAGCGGGCCAAGTTTGCAGACTTACGAAGAAAAGCCAAAAAGTTAATCAAACAGAGTAAAATTACCATTGAAAAACACGTTGCAAATCAAAGTAAGACAAACCCGAAAGAGTTCTACAGTTATATTCGGCATAAGAAAGTACTCACGTCAACTATCGGACCACTACTTGATGAGAATGGGGACTTTACTACAGATGAAGAGCGAATGAGTGGTATCCTTAACACTTTCTTTGCATCAGTCTTTACTATAGAAAACCCGAACGATATACCAACAGAAACAACAGTCCAAAATGAAAACACCGAGGTATTAAGTAATATCAGCATTACAGAAAGGGACATAATAAAATGTATTGATAAATTAAATGTAAATAAGTCACCTGGCCCAGACACGATCTCCCCTCGTGTATTAAAGGAAGCGAAAAGTGAAATAGTAAAACCTCTGACTCTGCTCTTTAACTATTCTTTACACACCGGAACAATACCTGACGAATGGAAGCTCGCTAACGTAACACCAATATTTAAAAAAGGCAGCAAATCTCTACCTAGCAACTATCGCCCTATCAGCCTAACCTCAGTCGTATGCAAAATGCTAGAGACAATCATACGAGATAAACTTACAAATCACTTAGAGGAAAACAACTTACTTAGAGACACTCAACACGGTTTTCGTAATAAACGCTCTTGCCTAACGAACCTATTAGACTTTTTAAATGACATTTTCAATGAATACGATAGGAATAAAGCAGTAGACATAATTTATCTAGATTTCCAAAAGGCCTTTGACAAAGTTCCCCATAAACGCTTAATAACTAAATTAAAATCACACAGAATCCAAGGCGATACCGTAAGATGGATAGAGAATTGGCTAAGCAACCGTAAACAACGCGTGGTAATAAATGGAAAATCTTCTAGTTGGACTGATGTTACGAGCGGGGTGCCACAGGGGTCAGTTTTAGGGCCAATCCTATTCCTAGTTTACATAAACGACATAGACAAAGGCCTCTCATGCATAATATCGAAGTTTGCCAATGACACCAAAATTGCAAATACAGTACTCACTAACGCACAGACTAAAGAAATGCAAGATAATCTCGATAAATTGTCAAATTGGGCGAAAACATGGCAAATGTCCTTCAATTCAGATAAATGTAAAGTGCTCCACATCGGACATCGTATCGTAGCAGCAAACTACTCGTTAAATGGTAAGCAACTCAAAAGCGTGGATCGAGAGACAGACTTAGGGGTAACAGTATCAAGTAACCTAAAACCCAGTCAGCAGTGTACGGAAGTAATTAAGAAAGCAAATAAAACTATCGGCTTTATCGGCAGAGCATTCGAGTTTAAATCTAAAGACACAATCCTCATTTTGTATAATTCCTTGGTCCGTCCCCTTATGGAGTATTGTGTTCAAGCCTGGTGCCCGTATTACCAGAAAGATATAGCAAAATTGGAACGAGTCCAACGTAGAGTTACTAAAATGATACCAAGTCTGAGAAATAAAACGTACGATGAGCGGCTAAGCGAATTAAATCTATTCCCATTGATACAACGTAGACTGAGAAGGTGACTTAATCCAGGTATTTAAAATAATCAAAGGCATAGATAATATGGACTGCACCAAATATTTCACTATTGATCAATCAAACTACACGAGAGGAAACGGCTGCAAAATCATAGGTAAATCTTTTAATTCACACGAATCAAAGAATTTCTTTTTTAACCGAGTCGTCAACTTATGGAATGGGCTTCCCGTAATGTAATAGACTGTAACACCGTAGACAGCTTCAAACGTCGCTTAGATAAACACCTTGCGTCTAATCCCCGACTTACAATGTTTACTAATGAATAATTTTTGCCCATTAGAGGTGGCAAGTTAGCCAAATTTCACTACTTTCCATCTTTCCTATAAAATTTCCTTGTGGAGTATTTCTGCCAACCCCACAAGGTTCCCATTCCTGACTTTATTTCCGGTACGGCTCAGGCCGGAGGGATTGGAGGGTGGGGAGAGAGCCTTCTACTTTGCTATCCTTACCTACGACTATCACTGGGGAGTAATTCATTCTCTACCAGTAACCTTCTAATCAGGTCACCTCGTTTGGGACCGTAAGGTATGTTGTGCTCTGTGTTTCTATGTAACTCTATGTAACTCTATGTAACTCTCTACACACACACACACACACACACACACACACACACACACACACACACCCTATTAGTACCATTTGAAGGTGTCTGTTTCTTGGTAAGGTTAGGAGGAATTAGTAGCCTTCTAATTTGACAACAAGAGAATTTCCCCTTAATTAAGGACCCTGTGATTGTGTATGAGAATTGGAGGCTTCTGATTCCTCCTGACTATGCCACGAAACACACAACCTCCTTCCATAATATAGGTGTGTGTGTGTGTGTGTGTG
>JAWQEG010005385.1:15000-32500 GCA_033782935.1 Petrolisthes cinctipes | reverse complement strand
GGGTGAGAGATGGTACTGTACCAGGCAGCTAAACTGTAAGTAAAAAAACCAATCATGAGTCTGTTTGAAAGAAGAGAAGGAAAAAAGAAGAAGAAGGAAGAGGAGTATTGTGATTTAGTAGAGTTTGAAGATCTAAATAAAGTAATAAAAAGAGTTAAGAAGTTGGAGGATGAAGTGTTGGAAATAAAAGAGGCTTTAATTGAATCAAAAAAGAGAAATGAGAATTTACTAAAGGAAATGAATAGGAAAGATATAGCATTGGAAGAGATGGCAACTGAACTAAAAACAGTAAAATCCAAACAAATGAAATAGGAGGAAATTTAGTAGAACAGGAGAAAGATATAAACAAAATGAAACAGAAGGCAGATGTGTTGACCAAAGCCAGTCACATAGTGGAAAAGAATGAAGAAATTGAAGAGAAAATAGAACAGGCAAATGATGTAGTAAATGCATGTAAAGAAGAAATGGTTAAAACATATGCACAGATTCTAAAAGAAAAGGAAGAGATAAAAACAAACATGAAGCAAGATAAAGGAATAATGGACATAAAGAAAGAAGTAAAAGAAGTAATAAGAAAAAATGTAAGGTTTGTCAGAGAAACAATTGATATGAATAAATCAATAATAATATATGGAGTAAAAGAAGAAGAAATGAGAAATAAAATAGCTAGGGATAAAGAAGAAATGAACAAAATCACAGGTATAATGAAAACCATAATGGAAGAAGAGGAAGAAGAAGTAAAGATAGAAGAATTCCACAGACTGGGGAAATTTGAAGAAAATAAAATGAGACCACTAAAGATAATTGTACAAAGTAGTAACATGGTAGAAACTGTATTGAGAAATGCCAGGAATTTGAAGGACTCTGAAGAATGGAACAAGATACAGGTAGCCAGATGCTTAACCAAGGAAGACAGAGAAATACTCAAAGAAAAAGTGGAAGAAGCAAAATGGAAGAACAGTGAAAGAACTGAAGAAGAGGAAAGACATTTTTTCTACAGAGTAGTGGGAATGCAAGTAAAAAAATGGTGGAGAAAAAGAGATGTCAACTAGGAAAAATATACAGAAATGAAAAAATAAAAATGATATACTCAAATGTAGATGGTATTGTATCTAAATTAACTGAAATTAAAGATGTTATACAAGAAGAAAAACCACAGATAATATGCTTCACAGAAACTAAGTTAAATAATAAAATAACAAATGATGTATTTAACCTGTGTGAATACAACATATGGAGAAAAGATAGAGTAGGAAAAAATGGAGGTGGAGTAATGATTTTAACCCATAAAAATTTAAAGGTAAACCAAACAGAATTACAGGTATCAGATAAAGTTGAATTAATAGCAGTAGATATTATAACACCAGAAGAAGTAATTACTGTTGCTACATTATATATGCCACCAAAGACAAGAACATGGGATAATAATGAATATTTAGAACTAATAAATTTCACAGAGAAGAACCTCAAAGAAATGTTACAAAGGATGGAAGACAAATCTCAAAGGTTAATATTAACAGGAGACTTTAACACCAATATAGATTGGAGAAATTATGAAGCAAAGGCAACAGAAAACCAATGGAATAGTAAATTACTAGATTTAATTCAAGACTTCTTGTTAACGCAACATATTACTAATAATACAAGAATAAGAGGAACGGATGAACCATCACTATTAGACTTAATATTTACTAGAAATGAAAATGAAATTAATAATATAGAATATAAACCACCATTAGGAAAAAGTGATCATGTTGTAATAAAATGGGATTTCATAATATCATATGATATAGTAGAAGTCCAAGATAAACCAAACAAAATACAAAACTTTAAAAAAGGAAACTACAATGAATTAAAAAAGTATTTCAGAAATATTAATTGGAACGAAATGATAGACGTTGATAACATAAATGATCAATATTCAAATTTTTGCAAAATATATCAGGATGGAGTGAATAAATACATCCCAAACAAGAAACCACAAACTAACAGAATCAAACAATGGTTTAATGGCAAATGTATAGAAGCCAAGAAAAAGAGAGACACCTTATGGAACAGATTCAGAAGACATGGAAGTGAAAGAACATATAATAAATATAAAAGTGTAAGAAATGAATATACCAAGATAAGAAGAGAAGCCCAAGTGGAATACCAAAAAGATATTATTAATAAAAGTAAGGAACAACCAAAACTATTCTACAGTTACATCAAAAGTAAAACAAAAATAAAGGACAAAATTCAAAACATAATGGATGAAGGAAAAATATATACAGAAGAAAAAGAAATTTGTGAAATATTAAATACAAAATTTCAGTCGGTATTCACTAAGGAAAATGTATTCACACCAGAAGAAAATACGAACACAAACACGTATGAACTAAAAGAGTTTGAGGTGAGCAGATTAGAAATAGAGAAAGAGTTAGAAGCTGTGGATAAAACTAAAGCAAGTGGACCTGATGAAATTTCATGTTGGGTATTAAAAGAATGTGCTAAAGAACTAAGTAAGCCATTATTTATAATATTTCAAAACTCATTACAACAAGGAAAATTACCAGAAAGTTGGAAGCAAGCAAATATAGTCCCATTATTTAAGAAAGGAAATAGACAAGACCCACTTAACTATAGACCAGTATCACTAACAAGTGTAGTATGTAAAATTATGGAAAAAATTATAAGAAAAAATTGGGTTGAACACCTGGAGAAAAATGATATGATAACAGAGAGACAATTTGGGTTTAGGAAGGAAAGATCATGTGTTACAAACTTACTAAGTTACTATACGAGAATATCAGAAAAAATACAAGAAAGAGAAGGATGGGTGGATAGTATTTACCTAGACTTTAAAAAAGCCTTTGACAGAGTTCCACACAAAAGACTTATATGGAAATTACAACATAAAGGAGGAGTGAACGGAAAACTACTAAAATGGATGGAAGATTTCCTTGAAGGAAGAAAAATGAGAACAGTACTAAGAGGGAACTATTCTCCATGGCTGAAGGTGATGAGTGGAGTTCCTCAAGGCTCAGTATTGGCACCAATAATGTTCTTAATATATATAAATGATATAGAAGTAAATAGTACAGATGGCACTTACATGAATATGTTTGCTGATGATGCAAAGGTACAAAGAACAATTAATAATGAAGACTGCTGTAAAAAGTTACAAGATGACTTGGACAAAATGGTAGAGTGGAGTAATAAATGGCAGATGGAGTTTAATGCAGATAAATGTCATGTTATAAAGTTTGGAAAAAGTGAGAAAAGACCAAATTGGCAATACAAACTTGGAAACAAAATATTAAATGAAGCAGAGAAAGAAAGAGACTTAGGGGTAATGATAAATAAGAAATTAACACCAGATGATCATATAAATGAAAAAGTGAGAAGCATGTATGCATTGTTAGCAAATATGAGAGTGGCCTTCACTTATATAGATGAAGAAATGGTCAAGAAAATAATAACATCCTTTATAAGGCCTACCTTAGAATATGCTGCAGTAGTATGGAACCCACATTTAAAGAAACATATAACTAAATTAGAAAAAGTACAAAGAGCAGCAACAAGATGGCTACCAAGTCTAAGAGAACTAAGCTATGAAGAAAGACTAAAGAAACTAAAATTACCCAAACTAGAAGAAAGACGAAAGAGAGGAGATATGATTATGGTTTACAAATGTGTCACAGAAAAAGAAAAGATAGATATAGATAACTTATGTCAACAAGGAATACCTACAATGAGAGGACACAGTAAGAAATTAATTAAAAGAAGAGGAGATAAAGATGTACAGAAATATAGCTTTCCAAATAGAGTAATAGACGAATGGAACAAATTACCAGAAGAAGTGGTGTGTGTCAAAAACATACATAACTTTAAAGAAAAATATGATAATTGTGATTTAAAATACGGGACATTACGAGCTTGACTCAATCCTGTAAAGATACAAATAGGTAAGAACAAATAGGTAAGAACACACCTATATGGAAGGAGCTTGTTTATTTCGTGGCATAGTCAGGAGGAATCACAAACCTCCAATTCTCATACACGATCACAGAGTCCTTAAAGATTTGTATAATATTTGATGGATAAAATTTTTTGGTGTATATTATTGTAAAAAAAAATAAAAATGCCATTTGAAAAGTTACAGAACTTGAATTATTGGACCTCATGTGGATTTGAAAACACGCATTAACAAACAAACTCATGTAAAATGCAAGTTATCTGTATTTATTATTTACAAAAACTACATATTCTTTGTGTTGTTAAAGAGGATATATAGCACATTGTTTTGGGTGGTAAATCTGGAGCAAATGATTCCTCCAAACTATTCCAGGCAACAACAGGATACCATTATTTTTCTTCATTTGGGTCTGTTTCCTGGCATACTTTGGAGGAATCAATGCACTCCAATATTTCAAAAGTATACTATCCCCTTAATTTGAGCTGTATGTAAGAATATGGACTGTGTTAGGTATGGTGTGTACAGTGGGCAGCATAAGTTGGTTTCATTTCCACCTGTGTATGTACAGTGTTACGAAATGAGAACTTATGTATGCGTAACGGATATGGTCTGACTGCGTATTAAGAGAGCCACTGAAGTTTAAAGTCCATATCGCAACACCAGGTTCTTATAGATGTTACAGATGTTTAAGGAAACCCACGAAAACAAAGATAATTATTCTTAATATATTAAGTTACTTATATACAATTATTTTACAAGAGAAAAAGAAAAAGACAATAATGCAGGATAACGCAAGTTACACTAAACCCATATAACAAATTCAGTTTAACCCTAACTAATACAATAATTCTTAATTTAACACACAATAATAACAGGGCGAATAGAGAGTGTCGGGAAAATAATATATATGTATATAATATTACTTATCTGACTGTACAAGGGGGCAGAAGTATACCACTCAGAACATCAACAAACCACCACCAACTCCACAGAGCTTCTGCATGCCAGGAGCGACTCCTACAATTTTATATACGAGATGGGGTGGGGGATTACAAGAGGGATATGGTAGGGGTGTTGAGGGGAAATAAGGGGGGGGGGGGTAGGCAAACGAGGCCGGCAATCTAGCTAGGCCGGCAGTGGCTGTTAACAACATACAATTAGCAAAATAAGTTAGATTGGCCCGACACTACTCTACCAGCCCAAGTTATACACATAAACAATGGAAATTAGATCGTATACATGTGGTATACGTCACAACAGCCACAATCAAATATCCACCCACACTTTCCTTCCATCGTAGTAAATATCTTGGTAATAAAGAACAACACGTGTATACAACTCAACCCCCTCAATGATTATTATTATTATTATTATTATTATTATAAGGTGTTGTAAAATATAATAATACAACAACACCTTACATCAACTCAACCCCCTCAATTATTATTATTAATATGAGGTGTTGCAAAATCATACACGTGTTGTTCTTTATTACCTAGATATTTATTACCATGGAAGGAAAGTGTTGGTGGATATTAGATTGTGGCTGTACAACTGACCACAAGTATTCATTCATACAAGCTGTTGGTTTCAAGATATCATAAGTAACACACAAGATGTAAGACAATAATAAAACTACAACACAACTTTATACTGAAGTGAATTGTATCCTTATGGGGGAAGTACAGTGTTGGTAAATCTGGAGCAACTGAATCCTCCAAACTATTCCAAGCAACAACAGAACACCATTATTTTTGTTCATCTGTTGCTGTTTCCTGGCATACTTTGGAGGAATCAAGGCACTCCAATGTAACAAAAGTGAATTACACCTTTAATACTGTAGAATAATCTATGCTGTTTATATCCTCCTTTGGTAATGGTGGTCTGTTTGAAGGAATCATTTACTCCAGATTTACAACCCTACACTGTAAAACCCTCTTTAAATAATCTTAAATAATCCTAGTTAAGTAACTGTACAGCCACAATCAAATATCCACCAACACTTTCCTTCCATGGTAGTAATTATCTTGGTCATAAAGAACAACACATGTATGATTTTGCAGCACCTCATAATAATAATAATAATTGAGGGTGTTGAGGTGTTGTATGATTATATTTTGCAGCAGCACATAATAATAATAATAATTAAGGAGGTTGAGGTGTTGTATGATTATATTATGCAGCACCTCTTAATAATAATGATAATAATAATTGAGGGGAATGAGTTGATGTAAGGTGTTGTATGATTATATTTTGATATGATACTGATTTATTTGTACGATGGAAGGAAAGTGTTGGAGGATATTTGATTGTGGCTGTACAAGAATAAGATTGGCTCCACATATGATAATTACTAGCTGCTCCGCCGCCCTTCGGGCGGCTAGGAGCCGCTAGCTCCTGCGGAGGGCTGGCGGCCTGCGGCCGCCCTTCCACCGCCCTTCGGGCGGTTTGGAGCAGATCGGGCGGTGGGTGGATAGAAGGAAGGGAAGGAGGGAAGGAAGGGGGAGAGGGAGGGATGGTTTAGTGGTTAGATAAAATAAATGGATGGATGGATGAATAGTAATAGATGTGGGTGGGTGAATAATTGGAGGTATTAGTCGTTTTTAAATGTTTATTATATCAATCTTTCTCCCTCATTCAATAACTCCATCATTCTAATATTAGCATAATTAATAATATTTCCTTCTTTTTCTATTAATAGCGTCACTAAGCATTTTACTGAAGTGCCTCCTGGTAAACGACATTTTTCACGACTCCGGTTGACGACATCACATAGAGATTCTTCTCATCGCCGACTCGACTGCAGCCCACATAGAGTTGACCGTGGGAGAAGACCTGGTCCTTAAGGTTGAGGCCAACTACTTTCAGGGACTGTCCTTGGCTTTTGTTGATTGTCATGGCATAGCTTAGACGAATAGGGAATTGGAGACGTTGGAACTGAATTGGACAATCTGAGGGCCTCAGAGGGATTCTTGGAATGAAGACATCTTCGCCTTTACCTTTGCCAGTCAGGATTGTGGCCTCCACCAGACGTGGCATCATTGTTTTAACTCTTAATCTTGTTCCATTGCAAAGTTTTGGTGGGTTCAGGTTTCTAAGAAGCATTATCGGACATCCCAACTTCAGTTCCAAATTGTGAGGTGGCATCCCTGGTGGATGTAGACTGTTCAGGAATTTTGCTGGGTAGTTGACCACTTGATCATCGTCGGGCACTGTATCAACTGATTTGTACTTCATTGACCTGCCAGGCTGAGCATCCAGAAGTTTTTGGTTGATGTTGTTGACAGCTTCATTCTTTGGAGCTAGGATAGCTCGCTCACAAAGCCAGGCCGTGCTCGTGAAGTGCTGGGCGAAGTTAGGGAACACCTTCATGATGAGGTAATTTTCTGTCTCGATCATTTGTCCGAATGGAAGTTTGATTTGACCATCTGAGGATGGGAGGATTTGACCATTTCCAACCTGAAGAAGTTGGTTGGCAAACTATTTGAGTGGCGTGAGAGGGGAATGGTTCACGTTTTCTCATTTTTAGGGAGGTTTTAGGGGTAACTACTTTATTATTCATGGCGCTGCTGTACGCAAACTAATGAACCTAGGAAACTTTAGTTTACAGATTCTGGTGTGTAAAATCAAGCTCTACAATTCTGTAAGAAAAAATTTACTTAAATGAAACTTTAAAATTGACCGTGTTTTTGCGGAAGGCTGAACTGTGGTATGGTGATTCCGTAGATTTTTCCCCTGTAATTTATTATTATTTCGCTTGCACGTTTCGTTATATGTGGTTTCGTTGTATGACCCCCCCTAAACCTGAAGGGGATCAAGACTCACCTACATGCAAATTTTGAGGACACAAAGTTGGACGGTTTAGGCGTGCATCGCGGACACACACACACACACACACACACACACACACGCAGACAGAACCTTGGCTTTATGTATATAGATTCTCTATCTGGAAGTACTGGCCGGGGAGAAGCAGGGACATCTGGAAAAAAGGATACAAGACAAATTAGAGAACAACAAAAAACAAGTGTGTTGAGAAACTGGCAAAAAATAAATAAATATATAGATAATAATAATGATATTAATGAACAATCTACTAGTGCTGTAAAACAATAAAAAAATCATAAAATTTAAAAAAAACTATGAATACAAGACAAATTAGAGAGAACAAAAAAAAATGTTCAGAAACTGGCAAGATAAGAAAATAATAATAATAATAATAATAATAATAATAATAATAATAATAATAATAATAATGATAATAATAATAATAATAATAATAATAATAATAATAATGAATAATCTACCAGTGCTGTAAAACAATTAAAATATCTTCGAAATTAAAAAAATATGAATAAAATGCCGAGGGAATCAATGCTCATACAAATTAATCCATAAAACAGAGAAAATTTATATTGAAGTTAGAATTTTAACAAGTAATTATAATCATTAGACAGCTGTTGACATACATACAAACACCAGGTATAAACACTGTTGAAAAAGTGACAAAAAAAAAAAAAAAAAAAAATTACAGTGTCTTTAAATTAAGGACCCTGTGTTCGTGTATGAAAATTAGAGGCTTCTGATTCCTCCTGTGTGTGTGTGTGTGTGTGTGTGTGTGTGTGTGTTTGGAGGCTTCTGATTCCTCCTGACCATGCTACCAAACAACAAGCTCCTTCCATATAGGTGTGTGTGTGTGTGTGTGTGTGTGTGTGTGTGTTGTGGCAATGTTTGAAGGACACATTTACCTCCAATTTTCTTACTACATCAAGGTTAACATAAATAACTGATGAAGAAGACAAGGGAGTAAATAATAATAATAATAATAATAATAATAATAATAATAATAATAATAATAATAATAATAATAATAATAATAATAATAATAATAATAATAATGATAATAATAATAATGATAATAATAATAATAATAATAATAATAATGATAATAATAATAATAATAATAATAATAATAATAACAATAATAATAATAATATTAATAATGAAAATAATAATAATAATAATCATAATAATAATAATAATAATAATAACAATAATAATAATAATAATAATAATAATGAAAATAATAAAGTTGTATCACCAGTATAAGAAGTGAGTTTTATTTTCATGACAAATCAACATATTTCTGATTATTTTTCTCTGTTAATTCACAGAGAGAGAGAGAGAGAGAGAGAGAGAGAGAGAGAGAGAGAGAGAGAGAGAGAGAGAGAGAGAGAGAGAAATTACTATCCTTTATTTTCGTTAGAGAGACCACATTGTTTTTCTTTTATTTTTCGACATACTCTGAGTGAATTAATTGCATTCCAAAATATCAAAAGCATACTACAGTAATCCCTTAAGGGGGTGCGGGAATAGGGGGACAGGCTTGGGGGGGTCTGGGGGGTGCTGGAGTAGGGGGACAGGCTTGGGGGGGTCGGGGGTGTGCGGGAGTAGGGGGACAGGCTTGGGGGGGTCGGGGGGATGCGGGAATAGGGGGACAGGCTTGGGGGGGTCGGGGGGGTGCTGGAGTAGGGGGGCAGGCTTGGGGGGGTTAGAGGGGTGCGGGAATAGGGGACAGGCTTTCTAACCACCCCAAGCCTGTCCCCCTATTCCCCCACCCCCCCAGTCCCCCCCCCCCAAGCCTGTCCCCTACACACACACCCCCTTAATAAAAAATATATGCAACTCTCTCCAGGCTAATTAATTAATCTTACCCATTTCCTGTGCAAGAGTTAATTAAGGGGGTGCGGGGGTAGGGGACAGGCTTGGGGGGGTTTCGAATAGGGGGAAAGGCGGGTAGAAAGGTGGGTAGAAAGCCTGTCCCATTTTCCTGCGCCCCCCTAACCCCCATGTGTGTTTGTTCCATGTGTGTGTGTGTGTGTGTGTGTGTTTGTTTGGATGGTAATTTGTTCCATGTGTGTGTGTGTGTGTGTGTGTGTGTGTGTGTGTGTTGCTAATGGTATATGCCCAGGGTGTGTGTGTGTGTCTGTGTGTTGTGAAAGGCGGCAGACATACTAAAAGAAAAAACACCTCACCCTCTCTCTCTCTTTCATAATCACACACACACCCACTCCGTCTCGCTCTCTCTCTCTCTCTCTCTCTCTCTCTCTCTCTCTCTCTCTCTCTCATTTCCCCTCATTTCTCCCTCCTTCCCTCTCCCCTCTCTCTTTCATTTTCCCTCTCTCCTCTCTCTCTCTCTCTCTCTCTGTGTGTATTTGGAATAACATCATGTAATTTCCGTAGACTTAATTAATTCATCTTTATCACGTTCCATCCACACACACACACACCACATCCAAAAATATGGGTTTTTGGAATAGGTCAAAAATAATGTCGAATCCCACATTTGACCTATGGGTGTGTATGAATAGGTCATATGGATGGGGGTTACCAGAAGGGGGCGCTAAATTTTCTCCGTTTTTCTCTACGATGCACCGTTTTTGAGTTATGGCCTCTTTTTTGGAATTTTTTTTAAACCGAAATTTGACCATGAAGATCTATATGGATTTGGATGAAATTTGGTATGGAAGTACAGTTGGTAAATTGGGCTAGAAGGATTTTTTATTTTGTCTCTATGACCTTCTGTTCAAAAGTTAGGTCAATTTTCGTGTCTCAAAAAACTGACCAAATTATAACAATGATAAAAATAATGTTCAAGGATTAATTAAGGGGGTGCGGGAGTGGGGGGACAGGTTTGGGGGTTTAGGGGGGTGCGGAGGGTTTTGGGGGGTGCGGGAGCAGGGGGACAGGCTTGGGGGGGTTAGGGGGGTGCGGGGGGTTTTGGGGGTTGCGGGAGTAGGGGGACAGGCTTGGGGTGTTAGGGGGGTGCGGGAATAGGGGGACAGACTTGGGGGTTTAGGTGGGTGCGGGGGGTTTTGGGGGGTGCGGGAGTAGGGAGACAGGCTTGGGGGTGTTAGGGGGGTGCGGGAATATGGGACAGGCTTTCTACCCACCCCCAAGCCTGTCCCCCTATACACGCACCCCCTAAAACCCCCCAATTCCCCCTCCCCAACCTGTCCCCCTATTCCCGCACCCCCCCAATCCCCCCCCCCTCAAGCCTGTCCCCTACTCCCGCACCCCCTTAATGTTTGAACATGAATAATATCTAATACCAAAGACTCACTCATACAACAAACATCAAAATTAATGTCACTCAACTGTGTGTGTGTGTGTGTGTGTGTGTGTGTGTGTGTGTGTGTGTGTGTGTGTGTTGCTAATGGTGTATGCCTAGGGTGTGTGTGTGTGTGTGTGTGTGTGTGTGTGTGTGTGTGTGTGTGTGTTGCTAATGGTGTATGCCCAGGGTGTGTGTGTGTGTGTGTGTGTGTGTGTGTGTTGCTAATGGTGTATGCCCAGGGTGTGTGTGTGTGTGTGTGTGTGTGTGTGTGTGTGTGTGTGTGTGTGTGTTGCTAATGATGTATGCCCAGGGTGTGTGTGTGTGTGTGTGTGTGTGTGTGTGTGTGTGTTGCTAATGGTGTATGCCCAGGGTGTGTGTGTGTGTGTGTGTGTGTGTGTGTGTGTGTGTGTGTGTGTGTGTGTTGCTAATGGTGTATGCCCAGGGTGTGTGTGTGTGTGTGTGTGTGTGTGTGTGTGTGTGTGTGTGTGTGTGTGTGTTGCTATGTGAGTAACGTATGTGTATTCGTATATATTTATGAATGAATGTGTGTGTGTGTGTGGGTGTGTGTGTGTTGCTAATGGTGTATGCCCAGGGTGTGTGTGTGTGTGTCTGTGTGTTGTGAAAGGCGGCAGACATACTAAAAGAAAAAACACCTCACCCACTCTCTCTCTTTCATAATCACACACACACACACTCCGTCTCTCTCTCTCTCTCTCTCTCTCTCTCTCTCTCTCTCTCTCTCTCTCTCTCTCTCTCTCTCTCATAATCACACACACACACACTCCCTCCCTCTCTCTCTTTCTCTCTCTCTCGCTCTTTCTCATTTCCCCTCATTTCTCCCTCCTTCCCTCACCCCTCTCTCTTTCATTTTCCCTCTCTCCTCTCTCTCTCTCTCTCTCTCTCTCTCTCTCTCTCTCTCTCTTTGGAATAACATCATGTAATTTCCGTAGACTTAAGGGGGTGCGGGAATAGGGGGACAGGCTTGGGGGGTAGGGGGGTTAGGGGGGTGCGGAAATAGGGGGACAGGCTTTGGGGGGTTAGGGGGGTGCGGGAATAGGGTGGCCGGCTTGGGGTGGGTAGAAAGCCTGTCCCATATTCCCGCACATCCCTAACCCCCCCACCAAGCCTGTCCCCCTACTCCCACACCCCCCAAAACTCCCCCAAGCCTGCCCCCTACTCCCGCACCCCCCAAACCCCCCCCCCCAAGCCTGTCCCCCTATTCCCGCACCCCCTTAATTAATTCATCTTTTTCACCACGTTCCATCCACACACCACATCCAAAAATATGGGTTTTTGGAATAGGTCAAAAATGTTGTCGAATCCCACATTTGACCTATGGGTGTGCAAGATTAGGTCATATGGATGGGGGTTACCAGAAGGGGGGGCTAAATTTTCTCCGTTTTCCTCTACGATGCACCGTTTTTGAGTTATGGCCACTTTTTTGGAAATTTTTTTTAACCTATTTTTGACCATGAAGATCTATATGGATTTGGATGAAATTTGGTATGGAAGTACAGTTGGTAAATTGGGCTAGAAGGATTTTTCATTTTGTCTCTATGACCTTCTGTTCAAAAGTTAGGTCAATTTTCGTGTCTCAAAAAACTGACCAAATTATAACAATGATAAAATTAATGTTCAAGGATTAATTAAGGGGGTGCGGGATTGGGGGGACAGGTTTGGGGGTTTAGGTGGGTGCGGAGGGTTTTGGGGGGTGCGGGAGTAGGGGGACAGGCTTGGGGGGGTTAGGGGGGTGCGGGGGGTTTTGGGGGCTTGCGGGAGTAGGGAGACAGGCTCGGGAAGGTTAGGGGGGTGCGGGAATAGGGGGACAGGCTTGGGGGTTTAGGTGGGTGCAGGGGGTTTTGGGGGGTGCGGGAGTAGGGGGACAGGCTTGAGGGGGTGGGGGTTAGGGGGGTGCGGGAATATGGGACAGGCTTGGGGGGGTTAGGGGGGTGCGGGAATATGGGACAGGCTTTCTACCCACCCCAAGCCTGTCCCCCTATTCCCGCACCCCCCCAATCCCCCCCCCCAAGCCTGTCCCCCTACTCCCGCACCCCCTTAATGTTTGAACATGAATAATATCTAATACCAAAGACTCACTCATACAACAAACATCAAAATTAATGTCACTCAACTGTGTGTGTGTGTGTGTGTGTGTGTGTGTGTGTGTTGCTAATGGTGTATGCCCAGGGTGTGTGTGTGTGTGTGTGTGTGTTGCTAATGGTGTATGCCCAGGGTGTGTGTGTGTGTGTGTGTGTGTGTGTGTGTGTGTGTGTGTGTTGCTAATAGTGTATGCCCAGGGTGTGTGTGTATGTGTGTGTGTGTGTGTGTGTTTCATATGTGAGTAACGTATGTGTATTCGTATATATTTATGAATGAATGTGTGTGTGTGTGTGTGTGTGTGTGTGTGTGTCTGTGTGTGTAACTTAGGCCTATGTGTGTGTGCATTCATATATTCTCATGACTGTGTGTGTGTAACGTAGGCCTATGTGTGTGAGCATTTGTATATTCTCATGACTGTGTGTGTGTGTGTGTGTGTGTGTTGCTAATGGTGTATGCCCAGGGTGTGTGTGTGTGTGTGTGTGTGTGTGTGTGTTGCTATGTGAGTAACGTATGTGTATTCGTATATATTTATGAATGAATGTGTGTGTGTGTGTGTGTGTGTGTGTGTAACTTAGGCCTATGTGTGTGTGCATTCGTATATTCTCATGACTGTGTGTGTGTGTGTGTGTATGTGTAACGTAGGCCTGTGTGTGTGTGCATTCGTATATTCTCATGACTGTGTGTGTGAATAGAATAGAATAGAATAGAATAGTTTTAGAATAGAATAGAATAGTTTTATTTGCTCAGACTTTTACAAAAAAGTATGAAGCACAGCCCCTTAAATATCATACTGTAGGCTACTATACTTAAGCTATGATGCTTATCGTTAATGGTTAACTTAACCTATAACAAAGAATTATTACACAAATATAAACACCAAACAAAATACACTCAGTAATACAAACTATCGATACATTCTAAATATACTCTTCAAAAACTGCACTAAATTCCTCATTATTTTTGAGTCACTATTATTCATTAATAATATGTATTTATGCAGTGTTGGATTACATCTGTAATAATGTGAAATATATCTATTTCTGTACTGTATAATATTTTCATTTTGACAAGTAAATATCATATGATATTCATCTGCCACTTCATTGTTATTACATCTAGTACATACCCTATCTTCCCTATTAATATTTCTATGTCTACCAGTAATCACTGCTAATTTATTATTACCTGCTCGCAATTTTGTCATTATTAATCTATCTGCCTTATCTAATTTTACTAAGTAATCTTCTACACAAAAAACAAACTTATAAGTTCTATAGTTACTGCAAATGTCCTTATTTACTAAATTACTGTTCCATTTTGTTATGCATTGATCATTGAACTGTTGGTGTATTGTTAGTTTGAACCAGTTTGGGTTTATCACATCTTGTGACATCCAAACCCCAGACATTCCACAATCATTGCAAATACTTTTAATGCTATTTAACCAAGGTGAAGTAAACACACCAATCTGGTCCAAATACAACAAACATCTATACATAATATAACTTAACTTCATTGTTTTACCAGTAACTAATCTTACCCAGTATCCAATCATTGCACACTTAATATTTATCTCTATAGGAAATTCACCAAGTTCTCCATATACAATATCATTACTTGTGTACTTATGAACATATAGTGTATATTTTAGTAACCTTAGATGTAATTGTTGTAATTCCCTAATACAGTGATATCCCCAGACAACATAACTGGTCTAACCAGGGACTTAAATAATTCAAGTTGAATATCAACAGGTAAATTAAACTTTCTAATCTTACTAATCAAAGAATACATGGCTCTTGTCGCCTGTTGAATCAATGCTAACTGTCCTTGTCGAAATCTGCCATTATAGTTAAATGTTATACCCAAATACTTATATTCCCTTACAACTTCTATGTCACTAATCCCCAATTTAAATTTATACCTTTCTGTTTCTACTCTACCTCTACTGAATATAACTACTTTTGTTTTACTACAATTAACTTTTAATTTCCAATTATTACAATAATCCTCTAAAGCAAACAAAGTTCTTCTCATCCCATCTTGGCTATCACACAATAATATCGTATCATCAGCGTACATTAATACAAATAATTTTACATATGCATCCACAACTTCATCGTTAAAACTTAGAAAGCTACAGTTATTTTGTAATAGTTGTTCCTCTATATCATTTACATAAAAAGCAAAGAGTAAAGATGACAAGTTTTCTCCCTGCCTTACACCCTTATTACATATAAATGTGTCAGAAAGTTGTTGCTGTAACATAACACATCATTTTATATTATTATACATGTTCTTTATTACCCTTAAAAATTTTCCATTTACATTATGACTTACTAATTTATACCACAGTCCTTCTCTCCAAACCATGTCAAAGGCTTTTTGATAGTCCACAAATAAACAAAACAATTTTCTTTTCTTCCAGCAAAACAAGTCAATTATTGATTTAAGTAAGAAAATATGGTCTAGTGTACTGTATCCTTGCCTAAAACCTGCTTGTGTTTCATTTATTATTGTGTTTTCATTAGAAAATTTAGTCAATCTTTCATTTAGAATAGATGTAAACAGTTTCCCTATACAGCTCAACAATGTGATTCCCCTATAATTATTTGTATCATTGATGTCTCCTTTATTTTTATATAATGGAACTATAGTACCAATTAGCCATTCATTTGGTATATCTTATTAAATAATTGTACATATAATGGACACAATAAATGTTGGGTACTTTTAATGTATTCATTTAATATATTATCATTTCCAGGTGACTTGTTGTTTTTTAACTTTTTAATATTCCTTAATACTTCATTTTCAGTTATTGGATCATTAAGAGAACCTGTATTATTCATATCAGGTTCACACTGTGCATATTCAATATCCTCATCTTCACCTGCAACACTTTTAAAATGATCATAAAATTTATCAAGGGTTATGGTGATATCCTTGTTGCTTGGTTTTTTTATTAAATATCCTCCAAAATGTCTGTGGATCTTTTTTCCTATTTTCTTTTATCTGTTTAATCAGATCATCTTTCTCCTTATTTTTAACCTTTTTTAATTTATTCTTATAATTCTTACTTTTACATAGCATATTATTATAATTAACAGTATTTTTATTCTTATTATATTTATGTTTAGCCTTGTAATATTGTTTTCTACTCTGCATACATGCCTTATCATATCCAGAAGTATTTCCATTATTACTAACCTTTATATATTTTTTCCTTGTATTTGGAGGAAACACTTTCAAGGCTGGGTCAATTAAAATTTGATTGAGTCCCTTGTTAATTTCTTCCACAGACATAGTATCTAATTGAGTAATCAATGCATGTAATTTACCTTCATCTATAGTCATTACATAATCCTTCTTTTTATCTTTTATCCATTTTCCAGGTTTTATCTTATTAGTCATTTCAGTTTTATTATCATTACTACTAGTATTATCATCATAATGAACAATACCATTATTTCCAGTATTATCACTGGTATTTAGTGTTAACTGTAAATGTAAACCACAATGGACATCAGAATACATGGAATCAAAATCTAGTACCTCAAACTCACAAACACTTTTCATTAATTGAGGTGATCCAATCATATAATCCAAAGTTGTATTAAAAGTTGTTGTTACCTTTCCAATACCACAATCTTTACCTAACCTTCCATTAAAAATAAGTACCTCATTATTTCTACACACTTCAATTAATTTTTTACCCTAAGTATTTCTATCCTTGGTTACATCTTGATTGACTCTACATAATTCCATATTCAAATGACTTAGAACATTAGAAGCAGGATTTAATAAGTGCATATCTACAACATCATTAACATTATCAATATTTACTACATCATCTATTGTTTCAGTATGTGCATTAAAATCCCCACACAAAATATGAAAGTTATCATTATTATATTGAAGTAAAAAATTATCCAATTCCTCAAAATGTACCGTTGTAGCATATCTTGAATGGCTGGGTGGAATATATACTGCACTTACAATCAAATCATTCTCTAAATTATATCCTTTACTGTTCTTACTAATTCTTACTGACATAAATGCTTCATAGTTATTCTTAACATATTTCCACTTCAAGCCAGAATCACTTTTAATTGCAATAATTATTCCACCAGACTTAAACCTACTTAATTCACTCCTATTCTTATACACTATATAAAAACCAATACTTTCCATTTTCTCACTTACATTAACCATGTCCACATCATCACACCTTGTTTCATTCATACATAAAATATCATATCTTTTACACAAAGTACAAAATTCCTCTGATAGTAATTTACCTTTAATACCACATACATTTAAGGATA
>JAWQEG010005385.1:0-10000 GCA_033782935.1 Petrolisthes cinctipes | reverse complement strand
TTGCAGCACCTCATAATAATAATTGAGGGGGTTGAGTTGACGTAAGGTGTTGTTGTATGATTATATTTTGATATGATAATGATTATTTTGCACAATGGAAGGAAAGTGTCGGTGGTTATTTGATTGTGGCTGTACAGTATCAGCTATAGTGATGTACGGTAATACAATTTTAATACAGAGATGACAGATACAGTTCTCATATGGTAAATTACGTATGTTATTTCTACCTGTGTATGTATGTATTAGCTATAGTGATGTTGTAATACAATTTTAATACAGAGATGACAGATATAGTTCTCATATGGTAAATTACATATGTTGTTGGAATAAAAACTTGTTTAAGATGAGATGGACGTGAATTTATGCTGCCAACTGTACATACCTATACAATGTGTGGTGTATTGTGTGTGAAGGGAGTCATTGTATTGTTACCAAACCAAAGTCAACACCAAGAATATTTTTTTATTTATTTATTATTATTTTATTATTATTATTATTATTATTATTATTATTATTATTATTATTATTATTATTATTATTATTTTTATTTTTATTTTTATTTTTATTATTATTATTATTATTATTATTATTATTATTATTATTATTATTATTATTATTATTATTATTATTATTATTATTTTTATTTTTTTTGCATACGGCCCCTAATCTTAATTAAGGGGGAAGTTCAGTGTTGGCAAATCTGGAACCACTGATTCCTCCAAACTATTCCAAGCAACAGGATACCATTATTTTTCTTCATTTTGGGTCTGTTTCCTGGCATACTTTGGAGGAATCATGGCACTCCAATGTAACAAAAGTGAATTACCACATTAAGGGGGTGCGGGAATAGGGGGACAGGCTTGGGGGGAATTTAGGGGGGTGCGGGGGGTGTGGAAGTAGAGGGAAAGGCTTGTGGGGGGTTAGGGGGGTGCGGGAGTACGGGACAGGCTTTCTACCCACCCCAAGCCTGTCCCCCTATTCCCGTACCCCTCCCAGTCCCCCCCCAAGCCTGCCCCCCTACTCCCGCACCCCCCAAACCCCCCTAAATCCCCCCCAAGCCTGTCCCCCTACTCCCGCACCCCCCAAACCCCCCTAAATCCCCCCAAGCCTGTCCCCCTATTCCCGCACCCCCCAAACATCACTAAATCCCACCCAATCCTGTCCCCCTACTCCCGCACCCCCCCAAACCCCCCTAAATCCCCCCCAAGCCTGTCCCCCTATTCGCGCACCCGCCAGTCCCCCCTCCCCTACTTCCACCTCCACACCCCCTTAAAAGCCAGAACTTACTACTGTATATTGAAGGAAAGAAAAAGTAATTATGTGCTTGGGAGTAAAGGTGACTTAAAACAACCACAAGCAAATATCCTACAACACTTTCCTTTCATCATGGAAATAAATCAGTATCATATCAAAATATAATCATAAAACAACAATACCTTGCGTCAACTCAACCCCTTCAATGATTATTATTATTATTAATATTTATTATTATTATAAGGTGTTGTAAAATATAATCATACAACAACACCTTACATCAACTCAACCCCCTCAATTATTATCATTATTATGAGGTGTTGCAAAATCATACACGTGTTGTTCTTTATTACCTAGATATTTATTACCATGGAAGGAAAGTGTTGGTGGATATTAGATTGTGGCTGTACAACTGACCACAAGTATTCATTCATACAAGCTGTTGGTTTCAAGATATCATAACAAACACACAAGATGTAAGACAATAATAAAACTACAACACAACTTTATACTGAAGTGAATTGTATCCTTATGGGGGAAGTACAGTGTTGGTAAATCTGGAGCAACTGAATCCTCCAAACTATTCCAAGCAACAACAGAACACCATTATTTTTGTTTATCTGTTGCTGTTTCCTGGCATACTTTGGAGGAATCAAGGCACTCCAATGTAACAAAAGTGAATTACCACCTTTAATACTGTAGAATAATCTATGTTGTTTATATCTTCCTTTGGTAATGGTGGCCTGTTTGAAGGAATCATTTACTCCAGATTTACAACCCTACACTGTAAAACCCTCTTTAAATAATCTTAGATAATCCTAGTTAAGTAACTGTACAGCCACAATCAAATATCCACCAACACTTTCCTTCCATGGTAGAAAATATCTTGGTTATAAAGAACAACACATGTATGATTTTGCAGCACCTCATAATAATAAAAATAATTGAAGGGGTTGAGGTGTTGTATGATTATATTTTGCAGCACCTCATAATAATAATAATAATAATAATAATAATAATTGAGGGAAATGAGTTGACGTAAGGTGTTGTATGATTATATTTTGATATGATATTGATTTATTTGCACGATGGAAGGAAAGTGTTGGAGGATATTTGATTGTGGCTGTACAAGAATAAGATTGGCTCCACATATGATAATTATTCTCTATCTGGAAGTACTGGCCGGGGAGAAGCAGGGACATCTGGAAAAAAGGATACAAAACAAATTAGAGTACAACAAAAAACAAGTGTTGAGAAACTGGCAAAAAATAAATAAATATATAGATAATAATAATGATATTAATGAACAATCTACTAGTGCTGTAAAACAATAAAAAAATCATAAAATTAAAAAAAACTATGAATACAAGACAAATTAGAGAGAACAAAAAAAAGTGTTCAGAAACTGGCAAGATAAGAAAATAATAATAATAATAATAATAATAATAATAATAATAATAATAATAATAATAATAATAATAATAATAATAATAATAATAATAATAATAATAATAATAATGAATAATCTACTAGTGCTGTAAAACAATTAAAATATTTTGAAATTTAAAAACTATGAATAAAATGCCAAGGGAATCAATGCTCATACAAATTAATACATAAATCAGAGAAAATTTATATTGAAGTTATAATTTTAACAAGTAATTATAATCATTAGACAGCTGTTGACATACATACAAACACCAGGTATAAACACTGTTGAAAAAGTGACAAAAAAAAAAAAAAAAAAAATTACAGTGTCTTTAAATTAAGGACCCTGTGTTCGTGTATGAAAATTAGAGGCTTCTGATTCCTCCTGTGTGTGTGTGTGTGTGTGTGTGTGTGTGTGTGTGTGTGTGTGTTTGGAGGCTTCTGATTCCTCCTGACCATGCTACCAAACAACAAGCTCTTTCCATATAGGTGTGTGTGTGTGTGTGTGTGTGTGTGTTGTGGCAATGTTTGAAGGACATATTTACCTACAATTTTCTTACTACATCATAGTTAATATAAACAACTGATGAAGAAGACAAGGGAGTAAATAATAATAATAATAATAATAATAATAATAATAATAATAATAATAATAATAATAATAATAATAACAATAATAATAATAATAATAATAATAATAATAATGATAATAATAATAATAATAATAATGATAATAATAATAATAATAATAATAATAATAATAACAATAATAATAATAATAATAATAATAATAATAATAATAATAATAATAATAATGAAAATAATAAAGTTGTATCACCAGTATAAGAAGTGAGTTTTATTTTCATGACAAATCAACATATTTCTCATTATTTTATCTCTGTTACTTCACAGAAAGAGAGAGAGAGAGAGAGAGAGAGAGAGAGAGAGAGAGAGAGAGAGAGAGAGAAATTACTATCCTTTATTTTCGTTAGAGAGACCACATTTTTTTTCTTTTATTTTTCGACATACTCTGAGTGAATTAATTGCATTCCAAAATATCAAAAGCATACTACAGTAATCCCTTAAGGGGGTGCGGGAATAGGGGGACAGGCTTTGTGGGGGTCGGGGGTGTTCGGGAATAGGGGGACAGGCTTGGGGGGGTCGGGGGGGTGCGGGAGTAGGGGGACAGGCTTGGGGGGGTCGGGGTGGGGCTGGAATAGCGGGACAGGCTTGGGGTGGGTAGAAAGCCTGTCCCCTATTCCCGCACCCCTCTAACCCCCCCCCCCCCCTCAAGCCTGTTCTCCTACTCCAGCACCCCTCAAGCCTGTCCCCTACTCCCGCACCCCCCCAAGCCCATCCCCCTATTCCCGCACCCCCTTAAGGAACCCTGTGTGTGATGTAGTCAGAAAATTGGAGGTAAATGAGTCCTTTAAATATTGCCACGAAACACACACACACACACACACACACTCTCTCTCTCTCTCTCTCTCTCTCTCTCTCTCTCTCTCTCTCTCTCTCTCTAACACACACACACACACACCTATATGGAAGGAGCTTGTTTGTTTAGTGGCATAGTCAGGAGGAATCAGAAGTCTTCAAACACACACACACACACACACACACACACACACCTTCAATTTCCATACACGCTCACAGGGTTCTTAAACGCACCCCTCTCCCCCCCTGTCTGTCTACAAGTTATGCCCCCCTCCATCCCCCCTGTCTGTGTACAAGTTATGCCCCCCTCCATCCCCCCTGTCTGTCTACAAGTTATGCCCCCCTCCATCCCCCCTGTCTGTGTACAAGTTATGCCCCCCTCCATCCCCCCTGTCTGTGTACAAGTTATGCCCCCCTCCATCCCCCCTGTCTGTCTACAAGTTATGCCCCCCCCCTGTCTACAAGTTATGCCCCCCCCCTGTCTATAAGTTATGCCCCCCTCCATCCCCCCTGTCTGTCTACAAGTTATGCCCCCCTCCATCCCCCCTGTCTACAAGTTATGCCCCCCTCCATCCCCCCTGTCTGTCTACAAGTTATGCCCCCCCCCATGTCTACAAGTTATGCCCCCCTCCATCGCCCCCCCTGTCTACAAGTTATGCCCCCCCCCCCCTGTCTACAAGTTATGCCCCCCTTTTTAAATAATGTGTCTAGGCATCTCGAACGAAATAGGACATGATTTCTGAACCCATCCTTATTACTGTATTTCGTTTCTATAATTTCCTGACTTTCTTACATTCTTCTTCTTCTTATGTTTCGTTCTCCTCTTTCTCAAAACAAGAATATAATTATTTATATTGATGTGCATGTATGTTTATTATAAAAATACGTCTGTGTGTGTGTGTGTGTGTGTGTGTGTGTGTGTGTTCTTACCTATTTGTATCTTTACAGGATTGAGTCAAGCTCGTAATGTCCCGTATATTAAAATCCTATTATCATATTTTTCTTTAAAGTTATGCATGGTTTTGACACCCACCACTTCATATGGATGGTAATTTGTTCCATGTGTGTGTCTGTGTGTGTGTGTGTGTGTGCATGGTAATTTGTTCCATGTGTGTGTGTGTGTGTGTGTGTGTGTGTGTTTGTTTGTTTGGATGGTAAGTTGCTCCATGTGTGTGTGTGTGTGTGTGTTTGTTTGGATGGTAATTTGTTCCATGTGTGTGTGTTTGTGTGTGTGTGTGTTGTGAAAGGCGGCAGACATACTAAAAGAAAAACACCTCACCCTCTCTCTCTCTCATAATCACTCACACACACACACTCCGTCTCTCTCTCTCTCTCTCTCTCTCTCTCTCTCTCTCTCTCATAATCACACACACACACACTCCCTCTCTCTCATTTCCCTCATTTCTCCCTCCTTCCCTCTCCCCTCTCTCTTTCATTTTCCCTCTCTCCTCTCTCTCTCTCTCTCTCTCTCTCTCTCTCTCTCTCTCTCTCTCTCTCTCTCTGTGTCTTTGGAATAACATCATGTAATTTCCGTAGACTTAAGGGGGTGCGGGAGTAGGGAGACAGGCTTGGGGGGTAGGGGGGTTAGGGGGGTGCGGAAATAGGGGGACAGGCTTTGGGGGTTAGGGGGGTGCGGGAATAGGGGACAGGCTTGGGGTGGGTAGAAAGCCTGTCCCATATTCCCGCACACCCTAACCCCCCCACCAAGCCTGTCCCCCTACTCCCACACCCCCCAAAACTCCCCAAGCCTGCCCCCTACTCCCGCACCCCCAAACCCCCCCCCACAAGTCTGTCCCCCTATTCCCGCACCCCCTTAATTAATTCATCTTTTCACCACGTTCCATCCACACACCACATCCAAAAATATGGGTATTTGGAATAGGTCAAAAATGTTGTCGAATCCCACATTTGACCTATGGGTGTGCAAGATTAGGTCATATGGGTGGGGGTTACCAGAAGGGGGGGCTAAATTTTCTCCGTTTTTCTCTACGATGCACCGTTTTTGAGTTATGGCCTCTTTTTTGGAAATTTTTTTGAACCGATTTTTGACCATGAAGATCTATATGGATTTGGATGAAATTTGGTATGGAAGTACAGTTGGTAAATTGGCTAGACGATTTTTTCATTTTGTCTCTATGACCTTCTGTTCAAAAGTTAGGTCAATTTCGTGTCTAAAAAACTGACCAAATTATAACAATGATAAAATTAATGTTCAACGATTAATTAAGGGGGTGTGGGAGTGGGGGGACAGGCTTGGGGGGGGGTTAGGGGGGTGCGGGGGGTTTTGGGGGTTGCGGGAGTAGGGGGGCAGGCTTGGGGGGTTAGGGGGGTGCGGGAATATGGGACAGGCTTTCTACCCACCCCAAGCCTGTCCCCTATTCCCTCACCCCCCCAGTCCCCCCAAGCCTGTCCCCTACACACGCACCCCCTTAATAAAAAATATATGCAACTCTCTCCAGGCTAATTAACAAATCTTACCCATTTCCTGTGCAAGAGTTAATTAAGGGGGTGCGGGAGCAGGGGACAGGCTTGGGGGGGGGGGGTTTGGGGGGTGCTGGAATAGGGGGAAAGGCTTGGGGTGGCAGAAAGCCTGTCCCCTATTCCGCACCCCCTAACCCCCCCCCCCCTCAAGCCTGTCCCCGTACTCCCGCACCCCCCCACGCCTGTCCCCTACTCCCCGCACCCCCCCAAGCCCGTTCCCCTTATTCCCGCACCCCCTTAAGGAACCCTGTGTGTGATGTAGTCAGAAAATTGGAGGTAAATGAGTCCTTCAAATATTGCCACGAAACACACACACCACACACACACACACACACACACACCACTCTCTCTCTCTCTCTCTCTCTCTCTCTCTCTCTCTCTAATACACACACACACACACCTATATGGAAGGAGCTTGTTTGTTTAGTGGCATAGTCAGGAGGAATCAGAAGTCTTCAAACACACACACACACACACACACACACACACACACCTTCAATTTCCATACACGATAGCAGGGTCCTTAAACGCACCCCCCTCCCCCCTGTCTGTCTACAAGTTATGCCCCCCCTCCATCCCCCCTGTCTGTCTACAAGTTATGCCCCCCTCCATCCCCCTGTCTGTCTACAAGTTATGCCCCCCCTCCATCCCCCCTGTCTGTGTACAAGTTATGCCCCCCTCCATCCCCCCTGTCTGTCTACAAGTTATGCCCCCCTCCATGCCCCCCTGTCTGTCTACAAGTTATGCCCCCCTCCATCCCCCCTGTCTGTGTACAAGTTATGCCCCCCTCCATCCCCCCCTGTCTGTGTACAAGTTATGCCTCCCTCCATCCCCCCTGTCTGTCTACAAGTAATGCCCCCTCCATTCCCCCTGTCTGTGTACAAGTTATGCCCCCCTCCATCCCCCTGTCTGTCTACAAGTAATGCCCCCCCCCCCCCCCCCTGTCTACAAGTTATGCCCCCCCCCCTGTCTACAAGTTATGCCCCCCTTTTTAAATAATGTGTCTAGGCATCTCGAACGAAATAGGACATGATTTCTGAACCCATCCTTATTACTGTATTTCGTTTCTATAATTTCCTGACTTTCTTACATTCTTCTTCTTCTTATGTTTCGTTCTCCTCTTTCTCAAAACAAGAATATAATTATTTATATTGATGTGCGTGTATGTTTATTATAAAAATACGTCTGTGTGTGTGTGTCTGTGTGTGTGTGTGTGTGTGTGGTGTGTGTTCTTACCTATTTGTATCTTTACAGGATTGAGTCAAGCTCGTAATGTCCCGTATATTAAAATCCTATTATCATAGTTTTCTTTAAAGTTATGCATGGTTTTGACACACACCACTTCATATGGATGGTAATTTGTTCCATGTGTGTGTGTGTGTGTTTGTGTGTGTGTGTTTGGATGGTAATTTGTTCCATGTGTGTGTGTGTGTGTGTGTGTGTGTGTGTGTGTGTTTGGATGGTAATTTGTTCATGTGTGTGTGTGTGTGTGTTTGTGTGTGTGTGTTTGGATGGTAATTTGTTCCATGTGTGTGTGTGTGTGTGTGTTTGTGTGTGTGTTGGATGGTAATTTGTTCCATGTGTGTGTGTGTGTGTGTTTGTGTGTGTGTTTGGATGGTAATTTGTTCCATGTGTGTGTGTGTGTGTGTGTGGATGGTAATTTGTTCCATGTGTGTGTGTGTATGTGTGTTGCTAATGGTGTATGCCCAGGGTGTGTGTGTGTGTGTGTTTGTTTAGATGGTAATTTGTTCTATGTGTGTGTGTGTGTGTGTGTGTGTGTGTGTGTTTGTTTGTTTGGATGGTAATTTGTTCCATGTGTGTGTGTGTATGTGTGTTGCTAATGGTGTAATGCCCAGGGTGTGTGTGTGTGTGTTTGTTTGGATGGTAATTTGTTCCATGTGTGTGTGTGTGTGTGTGTGTGTGTGTTGCTAATGGTGTATGCCCAGGGTGTGTGTGTGTGTGTGTGTGTGTGTGTGTGTCTGTGTGTTGTGAAAGGCGGCAGACATACTAAAAGATAAAACGCCTCACCCTCTCTCTCTCTCTTTCATAATCACACACACACACACTCCCTCTCTCTCTCTCTCTCTCTCTCTCTCTCTCTCTCTCTCTCTCTCTCTCTCTCTCATAATCCCCCCCCCCTCTCTCTCTCTCTCTCTTTCTCTCTCTCTCGCTCTTCTCATTTCCCCTCATTTCTCCCTCCTTCCCTCTCCCCTCTCTCTTTCATTTTCCCTCTCTCCTCTCTCTCTCTCTCTCTCTCTCTCTCTCTCTCTCTCTGTGTCTTTGGAATAACATCATGTAATTTCCGTAGACTTAAGGGGGTGCGGGAATAGGGGGACAGGCTTGGGGGGTTAGGGGGGTGCGGGAATAGGGGGACCGGCTTGGGTGGGTAGAAAGCCTGTCCCATATTCCCGCACATCCCTAACCCCCCCACCAAGCCTGTCCCCCTACTCCCACACCCCCCAAAACTCCTCCAAGCTTGCCCCCTACTCCCGCACCCCCCAAACCCAACCCCCCCCAAGCCTGTCCCCCTATTCCGCACCCCCTTAATAATTCATCTTTTTCACCACGTTCCATCCACACACCACATCCAAAAATGTGGGTTTTTGGAATAGGTCAAAAATGTTGTCGAATCCCACATTTGACCTATGGGTGTGCAAGAATAGGTCATAAGGATGGGGGGTTACCAGAAGGGGGGGCTAAATTGTCTCCGTTTTTCTCTACGATGCACCGTTTTTGAGTTATGGCCTCTTTTTTGAAAAAATTTTTAAACCGAAATTTGACCATGAAGATCTATATGGATTTGGATGAAATTTGGTATGGAAGTACAGTTGGTAAATTGGGCTAGACGATTTTTTCATTTTGTCTCTATGACCTTCTGTTCAAAAGTTAGGTCAATTTCGTGTCTCAAAAACTGACCAAATTATAACAATGATAAAATTAATGTTCAATGATTAATTAAGGGGGGTGCGGGAATAGGGGGACAGGCTGGGGGGGGGGGGTTAGGTGGGTGCGGGGGTGTTTGGAGTTTGCAGGAGTAGGGGGACAGGCTTGGGGGGTTAAGGGGGTGCGGGAATATGGGACAGGCTTGGGGGTTTAGGTGGGTGCTGGGGGTTTTGGGGGGTGCGGGAGTAGGGAGACAGGCTTGGGGGGGGTTAGGGGGGTGCGGGGATAGGGGGACAGGCTTGGGGGTTTAGGTGGGTGCGGGGGGTTTTGGGGGTTGCGGGAGTAGGGGGGACAGGCTTGGGGTGTTAGGGGGGTGCGGGAATAGGGGGACAGACTTGGGGGTTTAGGTGAGTGCGGGGGGGTTTTGGGGGGTGCGGGAGTAGGGGGACAGGCTTGAGGGAGGGTTAGGGGGGTGCGGGAATAGGGGACAGGCTTGGGGGTGTTAGGGGGGTGCGGG
>JAWQEG010005384.1:12500-23569 GCA_033782935.1 Petrolisthes cinctipes | reverse complement strand
CTTATTTTTGACATATATGGTTCTATGCTAGTAATGTTTTTATAATATAGAGACGATAATAAAAGGGAATATTATACAAGTATTTGAGTGTGACCATCTTGCTGTTCACAACAATAATGGGAAATATTAATTTTGTTCTTCTCCCGGTATGATATCACAACGTTGACCCATGATCACTGCAATGCTTTACAGATTATAAGTATAAAGTGCGAACATTATTTGGTAAAAAGAAAATATCAGCGATTTAAAAACAGTATACTGACATCTATTTTATGAGGCATTGGGCCGTATGCAAAAACATCATTCGTGGTGTTGACGACGACATGTTACCTATACGATGGCTCTGTAGTCTGTCTCGGGAGTCATCGTACTGGTACTGTGCCATCGTGAACACCATGGATGTTATTGCATAGGAACCTACATTAGACACAGTGGGTGAGTCTCACAAATAGGTGTTATAAGGTGGTCGTTTGTTGTAGAAGAACTAGAGTCTATGTAACCCTTTAATTAAATAATGAAACAAAACAAATCCCCTCTTG
Organism: Petrolisthes cinctipes; assembly: GCA_033782935.1. Taxonomy (NCBI): domain Eukaryota; kingdom Metazoa; phylum Arthropoda; class Malacostraca; order Decapoda; family Porcellanidae; genus Petrolisthes; species Petrolisthes cinctipes. The sequence continues at coordinate 23,030 of JAWQEG010005384.1, read as the reverse complement.
GATCCTGAAGTGATCTGTTTTCTGGCATAGTTTGGAATAATCACTCGCCCTCCAACTCGTCCACAACAATTGTTTCCCTTAATTTAGAAGAGAAAAACTTTATGATTCTTTTAGTTTATTCTTATACATATTCAGTATTTATTTTCTTTTTCGCGGAAGAGAACACATTTTATTTTATTTCATACAATCTTATTATAATTTATATATGTCAGTCATTTCAATTAATTCTATATATTTCATCTTTTCTCAATTATTCTTCTCTTCTTATTCGTGAAAGAGAAAGAAGACTGGTAGAGAGCGTCCAATAATTTGACAGTGCCCGCTTCTTCCCTTTTGTTTTGCCGGAGTGACGTGACTCAATACCTTTTCCACTGCCTCATTCATGGTCACGCACCATCTGACAAACAGGAGGCCCCAGACTCACCACCTTTATCTCAACACCTCTGTTTGGTAAGAAAGGTTGCCTCATCTTATAACATATATACTGTAGAAAACATTTACCATTTACTGATTCCTTTCATAGATTATATAGAGAGTATATGTGCATTGCATTAAGATTATTTTATACAGTATCATGTTATTAAGACTAACGCAATTTTTAACATCAAACACATTGAGGTATATTTCACATTGCATTTATTCCTCTCATCGCTCCTTTAATAAGCACATGTCTATGTCTTGTCTTACTTTTATATTATGTGGTAGAATAACATTTACACCAGCGAAATTTCTAACATCAAACATATTATGGAAATAATAACCGTGCACTGATTTCTCTCATATATATTAGAAAGTATGTGTATAGTCTGACGAGTATATGCAACAACAAGTTTCTAGCCTTTATATATATAGATTAAACACTTGGGGTTGTATATGGTACACACGTGACCTTCTCATCCCTCTTGCAACGCACGGAATAACAATATGGAAGAAAAAAAAAAACCACACACACAGTGTATTATTATCTATCTGCCACCATCCCCGGCCGTCGCTGCCTGGACAACGTATGGATATAGAGGAATATATAAGGGTGGAGGGACGGGAAGCATCTGCCACACCCACACACGACCAAGCAAACCCTCGCTACACATCTAGGTCGGTCCTCTGCCCTTCCTTCACCAGTGAGTATATTGGTTCAGTCAATGTTCACTCTGTTGTATGATTGTTTCCAACGCATTTCTGATGTGATAAAATAAATTTGAGGATGAAAGACAACTCCCAGGCATGGAAAAACCTGTAGATGAGGTACAATTAGTATTCCAATACATTTCTGGTGTTATCAAATAGATCTGAGGATGGAAGAATATTTTCTAATCCTTGAAGACCCTGTAGGACGAGGGAGCAGGTGAGGTTTAGTCAATCTTCACTTTGTTGTGTCCAAGGCATTTCTGATATGATAGAATAGATTTGAGGATGAGAGAAGACTCTCTCATCCGAAAAGAACTTTCAGGACAATAGAGAAGGCATTTCTAGTGTGACATAATAGATTTAAGGATGGAAGAAGACTCCCTAGTCCTAGAAGACCCTGTAGGACGAGGATGAAGTTGACAGAAAAGTGGGACAGTATGCACGAAGGAATTAAAATAAAAGAAGGGACAGCTGAAAAGCTGAAAGAAGGATGTTGAAATTGAAAGGAAGCCAAAACCATTACATTCCTGCCCACAACACCACAGGTAATAATAGAATCATGCCATATTGACTCCACGATTGCCTTAGGATGTTATGAAATAGTAACGGTACCCCTCCTAAGCGTCACAGAGAAAAGGTTACAGTAGTTTAGATGGTTTGGCCTGCTTTGTGGCACAGTTTGGAGGAATCTATAACCTTCAGTTCGCCAACAGACTCTAACCCTCTGAAAACATAACATCACACTCAACTTAGGGGAATAAACTCGTTCCTCTAAGCTATATATGTAATGAAACACTTCCACCACTAATAACACTGAGGTGATATGTTTCGTGGGATAGTTTGAAGAAAGGAGTAGCCCTCAGATTTACACAAAAGTGGTTCTCTCCCTTTGTAAACAACGCCCCTTGAAGTCGTCACTCACGCCATCATAGTCCTGTCTCCAAAAGCTTAATACATCATCTGATAACAAAACCTTTCTCTTGTAGAGATGAAATTGATAGTATCAAAATTGAAGTTGTGAATAATACAAATAAGCATCATAGGCAGTGGATTTGACGTTGATGGTCATACTCTTACGGGGATAATTTTTTCTTTGGGTGAAATGGAAGGCTACTGATTCCTCCAAACTCTACCAGACAACAGACCACTGCAATAGGCAATACGAATAGGGGACGAGTTTCTCGCATTTTCCAGAAGGCTTCTGAGACTACAATATAACCATAACAATTGGAGTACTACTGATTTCTCCAAACTATGCCAGGAAACAGACTAGGCTACCTCAGTATAGGAATGGGGGTATGCGTTTCATTGTATAGGTTGAAGGAATCCCTACCTCTCCAATTTAACGATAAGAGACAATGCCCTCAAGGGAGTCATTTATTTATAGTTCGCCAAACCTTTCATGCCATCCAATAAAAATAAATTCCCCTACTTTCTTTACCAAGCTCTCTGAATATACATACAAGCTGTTATAAGGGAATGAAGGATTAATAAGATTAGCATAGGAAACATTTTGCTTCTCGTACTACTACTGGTAACTTTTTCCACAGTGGGGAGGATGTTGCTGTTATTGGTGGTGATTGCTGCTGCTACTACTACTACTACTACTACTACTGCCCACTATTACCATCATCATCATCGTTACCCACCATACGACCCAGACCCAGACCCAGGCCCTGTCTATACTCCACCAACTACACCGTGCAACAAGAGACCGCTGTTCTTCATTCTATTCGCTAAGGCTACCGGGATAAAAAAACTCTCTAACCTGGGCTTCTTGGATCGTTACATCTTTGGCAAGGAGGGAACAACAGGATCTGGAGAAGTGTTGAGGAAAGGCATATACTACGAGGGTGATGGAGGAGATGCTGAATGTGAGGATAAAGTCTATCCCCCCATCAGGCCTGTACTTCCCCCTCCACCTCCTCCCCCTCCCCCTCCTCCCCCTACCACTACTCCTCCCCCTCCCCCTCCCCCTCCCCCTGCTCCTCCTCCTCCTCCTCCTACGGAACCCCCCTACCACTACCACCACCATCCATACCCTCCTGTAAGCTCAGGTAAGAAAGAGTTCCTATCCTGCACTCAACCTTGCTTATCATTTTATTATCAAGAATATTATGATAATTATTATTATTATCATGATAAATTTTATGATAATTATTATTATTATTATTATTATTATTATTTTATTATTATTTTATTATTATTTTATTATTACTGTCACTAATGTTTTTCAAAGTTATTATTCTACTACTTCAGGAAGAGACCCAGCATGTGGTCTGCGTCCCGTAATAATAACAAACCACAGGAGGTGTGGTGAGGACCAGATGATGTACGCCTATTACTACGACTCCAAGGACCACACGTGTAAATTGTAAGTACACAGAGAAGTGGGAGGAAGCTGAAGACGATTTGAGGCAGTAGGTTATAATCAAAATTTCCCTTGTAATAACTTTTGCTTCCATGGCTGGAGTCTCTCTGATTGTGCTGCAAGAATTATGAGATAAATATATTGCTTCACATCCAGTCCAACCTAAAGTCTTAGCGAAATATGAAAATTCTTCCATTAAAATTGTAGGTCTTTTGTATGTGCCATAACACCCTCTTAAACCCCAAAGTTAATGAAAAATTAATGTAATTCGAAGTGATGGAGCGACACACTACTTTTCTCACACTAGTGAACTTTCCTGGTTATTCTCGCATGACCTTTCCTCAAACTTACTTTCTAAAACCCTTAGGCCAGATGGTAAACAAACTTAAAATACTCTTAACTATCATTAAATACCCCTCAAACACCATCAAATACCCGCCAGTCATTTGGAAACAATACCTATAAAAAAATTGTGTTATCTTATATTATATCTTCAACTTCTTTCCAGGATTACTTTCTACGGCTGTGAAACCACGAAGAACACTTTCATCTCCAAAAGAGAATGTATCCAGAAATGTATAAAACCATATTATAAGAAGGACTATAATATGAAAGGTGGTATGAATATGGATAAATATAGAGGTATTGATGTGGACATGAAAATGGGAATAAAAAGTGGTATGGGTGGTGGTATGGGAGGTGGTATGGGAGGTGGTGGTGGTATGGGTGGTGGTGGTGGTATGGGTGGTGGAGGTGGTAAGGGAGGTGGTGGTGGTGGTATGGGTGGTGGTATGGGAGGTGGTATGGGAAGTGGTGGTGGTATGGGTGGTGGAGGTGGTATGGGAGGTGGAGGTGGAGGTGGTATGAGTGGTGGTATGGGAGGTGGTATGGGTAGTGGTATGGGAGGAGGTATGGGAAGTGGTATGGGTGGTGGTATGGGTGGTGGTATGGGTAGTGGTATGGGAGGTGGTATGGGAAGTGGTGGTGGTATGGGTGGTGGAGGTGGTATGGGAGGTGGAGGTGGAAGTGGTATGAGTGGTGGTATGGGAGGTGGTATGGGTAGTGGTATGGGAGGAGGTATGGGAAGTGGTATGGGTGGTGGTATGGGTGGTGGTATGGGTGGTGGTATGGATGGTGGAATGGAAGGTGGAGGTGATATGGGAGATGGTGGTGATATGGGAGATGGTGGTGATATGGGAGGTGGTGGTGATATGGGAGGTGGAGGTGGTATGGGTGGTGGTGGTGGTGGTATGGGTGGTGGTGGTGGTATGGGTGGTGGTGGTATGGGAGGTGGAGGTGGTATGGGAGGTGGAGGTGGTATGGGAAGTGGTCATGGTATGGGAGGTGGAGGTGGTATGGGAGGTGGTATGGGAGGTGGTCATGGTATGGGTGGTGGAGGTGGAAGTGGTATGGGAGGTGGAAGTGGTATGGGAGGTGGTATGGGTGGTGGAGGTGGTATGGGAGGTGGAGGGGGTATGGGAGGTGGTATGGGAGGTGGTCATGGTATGGGTGGTGGAGGTGGAAGTGGTATGGGAGGTGGTATGGGAGGTGGTTATGGTATGGGAGGAGGTATGGGAGGTGGAGGTGGTATGGGAGGTGGTCATGGTATGGGAGGTGGTCATGGTATGGGTGGTGGAGGTGGTCATGGTATGGGAGGTGGTATGGGAGGTGGAGGTGGTATGGGACGTGGTCATGGTATGGGTATGGGTGGTGGAGGTGGTATGGGAGGTGGTATGGGAGGTGGTCATGGTATGGGAGGTGGTATGGGAGGTGGAGGTGATATGGGTGGCGGTCATGGTATGGGAAGTGGTATTGATGGTGGTATGGATGATGATATTATTAATGGTGGTATGGATAGTGGTATGGGTGGTATTATTGATGGTGGTATGTATGGTGGTATGTATTCTAGTATGGGCGGTGGTATTAATGGTGGTATGGGTGATGGATATGATAGTGGTATAGGTGATGGTGTGCGTAGTGGTATGGATGGTGTTAGTGATGGTGTTATAGATGGTGGTATGAGAGGTGGTATGGAGAGTGGTATGGAGAGTGGTATGAGAGGTGGTATGGAGAGTGGTATGAGAGGTGGTATGGAGAGTGGTATGAGAGGTAGTATGGAGGGTGGTATGGAGGGTGGTATGAGAAGTGGTATGGAGAGTGGTATTGAGGGTGGTATGGAGAGTGGTATGGAGGGTGGTATGGAGGGTGGTATGGAAAGTGGTATGGAGGGTGGTATGAGAGGTGGAATGGAGGGTGGTATGGAGAGTGGTATGGAGAGTGGTATGAGAGGTGGTATGGATGGTTTTATGGAGAGTGGCATGAGAGGTGGTATGGAGAGTGGTATGGAGAGTGGTATGAGAGGTGGTATGGAGAGTAGTATGGAGGGTGGTATGGAGGGTGGTATGGAGGGTGGTATGAGAAGTGGTATGGAGAGTGGTATGAGAGGTGGTATGGAGAGTGGTATGGAAAGTGGTATGAGAGGTGGTATGGAGAGTGGCATGAGAGGTGGTATGGATGGTGGTATGGAGAGTAGTATGAGAAGTGGTATGGAGGGTGGTATGAGAGGTGGAATGGAGGGTGGTATGGAGAGTGGTATGGAGAGTGGTATGAGATTTGGTATGGATGGTGGTATGGAGAGTGGCATGAGAGGTGGTATGGAGAGTGGCACGAGAGGTGGTATGGAGGGTGGTATGGAGAGTGGCACGAGAGGTGGTATGGAGGGTGGTATGGAGGGTGGTATGAGAGGTGGTATGGAGGGTGGTATGGAGAGTGGTATGAGAGGTGGTATGAGAGGTGGTATGGAGGGTGGTATGGAGAGTGGTATGGAGGGTGGAGGTTTTGATGGTGGTATGGGAGGTGGTATTACAGATGGTATGGGTGGTGGTATGAGAGATGGTATGGGTAGTGGTTTTGATCATGGTATGGGAGGTGGTATAAGAGATGGTATGGGTGGTTTTGATCATGGTATGGGCGGTGGTATGAGAGATGGTATGGGTAGTGGTTTTGATGATGGTATGGGAGGTGGTAGGAGAGATGGTATGGGTGGTGGTTTTGATCATGATATGGGAGGTGGTATGACAGATGGTATGGGTGGTGAATATGGAGATAGTAAGGGTGGTGGTATGAGAGATGGTATGGATGATGATATGAGAGATGGTATGGGTGGTGAATTGAGAGATGGTATGGGAGGTGGTTTTCATGATGGTATGTGAAGTGGTATGAGAGATGGTACGTGCGGTGGTATCGGGTGTGGTATGAATGGAGATGTTGGTAATGGTATGAGTGAAGGTATGTATGGGCATGGTGGTATGAAAGGTAGTATGGGTGGGAAAGCTAATTTTAACAAGATAGTTCATTGAATGGCTCTTCTCGTCAAATCTAAGTGAAGGGACAATAGTCGTGGATGTAAGAACCTCATAATTAAAAACGACTGCAATTGTATCCTCGCTAATCCTTTACCCAGAAAACAATATTATTTCTCATATTTAAAACAATGCAACTTCTGTCACTGTATGCAACCAGTATTCAAATGGACATATCTATTACCTTGACCTATGATTTATGTTCTGCAATTTGTAGCTAATACTAACTCTGTATACATTACATACTTCCCACGATATTGCTTTTAATTAATCTCTCCTCTTAATCTATCGCAAACACACGAGACAGGGTAATGTGAATATCAACTATAATGAAGTGTACTGAAGTTGTAATGACAGAAATTCGTGAAATCTGCCCTATTATTTGTGTTTATGTTTTCCCTATACTTGTAACAGCATATTTTATCCATATCCATTAAAAGTTTATATTTTTTTTTAGACAGTATGAAAATTATAACTAAATTATAAACACTGACCATGATTTATAGTACCATGACCACTATAGTACAATCTAAGTATCAATCATCAGCGTGTAGTGAATAATTTTTGCCATACCATTGAATAATTAGTTTAACCAATAATACTGAACCTACAACAAATCCTTTTAATACCCCAAAAGTTATCCTTGCACTCTGTCAAAGAGACAACCTCATTATAGTCAAAGACTGGAGTGCTGTCTTAATGGTTGACATCGAATAAAAGTTATTCTATTTTCAGTTTAGTATGGTGGCTGTATTCATTATTATTTTGGTCATCACAGCATCTATAATTTCTCCGACAAATCCCAAAACATTAATTAGACTAAGTTTTAGACTAAGTTTGATGACTGAGGATGAAAGAAGACCGCCTTACGCCTGGGAAACCCTGTAGAATGAAGGAGAAGGTGACAGAGGAGTTTGAGACTGGGAGCATAATTACAGTAGTATGTACCAGGAGTGTAGTAGCCTAGTTGAATATTTTACAGCTAATGGCAAAGAATCGCGCTGTTAATGTTAATGTGGTGGAAAGATAAGAAGGGGTGAGGGGCCAGATGACAAACGCAAGGATGGATAATGACCAAAAGGAGAGGGAGAGAAAGAAGGGTGAATAAAAGAGAGAGAGAGAGAGAGAGAGAGAGAGAGAGAGAGAGAGAGAGAGAGAGAGAGAGAGAAGGAAGGATTGGTGAACAAGAGAGAGAGAGAGGAGAGAGAGAGAGAAGGAAGGATTGGTGAACAAGAGAGAGAGAGAGAGAGAGGAAAGTATGGGAGATAAGATGGAAAAGGAAAGAAAGGTGAGTGAGAGGGAGGGTGAGTAAGGGAAGAGGGGAAAGTGAGATGGAGAGGGAATGAGGATGAGAAATGAGGTAAATTGAAGGAAAGGAAACAAGTAAGAAGAGAGGATGGGGAGATGAAAGGGAGGTTGAGGAGAGTAGAAAGAGACATGGTAAGAATGAATGAGACATGGAAGGGAGATGAAAGGACGAGGGAAGGAAGAGGAAGGGAGAGGAGAGAATGGCATAACATATAGGGTCTCATTTATTAATTAACCCTTTAAACTCAGGTGACAACATAAGTCGACACCTCCAACAAGTGTGAAAAACCGCGGGTGATAACAGAAGTCGACAACGCAGATTCTAAATGTGCGCGCCTTATAACATGCTGGTGTTGTGAGGTGTGTTGTAGGTACTGGTGGTAGCCTGCAAATTCAATCTTCCCTTTGCATACACTGGTTTGCCAATATCGTACAAGTGAGAAGGGACAACATTTTCCCCAACACAGGCTTTCTATTACGATTATACTGTATGTGAGAATGGGCAAAAGTACTCTCCCACCATATGGTTTCTAATATGATAAATACGCTTTCTTTTACAATATACAAGTACTCTACACTGTACTGTAAATGAGAAGGGACAAAACTTCTCTATCAACACAGAGTTTCTTATATGATGTCGGTCGGTCGGTCGGTCGGTCGGTCGGTCGGTGGGTCGGTCGGTCGGTCGGTCGGTCGGTCGGTCGGTCGGTCGGTCGGTCGGTCGGTCGGTCGGTCGGTCGGTCGGTCGGTCGGTCGGTCGGTCGGTCGGTCGGTCGGTCGGTCGGTCGGTCGGTCGGTCGGTCGGTCGGTCGGTCGGTCGGTCGGTCAGTCAGTCAGTCAGTCAGTCAGTCAGTCAGTCAGTCAGTCAGTCAGTCAGTCACTCTCTCTCTCTCTCTCTCTCTCTCTCTCTCTCTCTCTCTCTCACAATACAAAGACTCTCTCGGCAAAAAACACTAATTATCTGAGTTTTACTTAATTAACATATAAATTGCATACAGCAAATTCCCACGTTTTCGGTCCATTTTTTCGTAATTATCACACAAAGATATATATATTTTTTAAGTATATAAAATGACAATTCACAAATCAGCGGCTGTAAAAGTAAATCAAACTACTAACAATCACTAATACATTGTGATTCAAACTTGCTTGCATTAAGTTCAAGGACGACCTCCTTGGGTAATTCTGGCCACTGTATGGGAGTATGAAGTCGTATGTGGTTCGAGTATGACGGTACACTTGGCCTTTTTCCCAGACATCAAGGACTATGATGTGCTGGCCTCATTACTTGGCCAACCCACTCTCCCGATCTGAACCCTTTGGACTTCTACCTATGGCGTTAATTAAGGGGGAAGTACAGAGGTGGTAAATTTGAAGAAACTATTTCCTCTAAACTATTCCAAGAAACTGGCCACCAATCTTTTTTGTTAATCTGGTCCCGTTTCCTGGCATACTGCCCAACCCAGCCGGTTAAATCAACAGGTATCAAGGTGCTCTTCTGTACCAAAAGTGTGCTATCCTCCTACAGGCGTTGGTGTATGATGCAGAAGTTATAACAAGAGATGAAATGGTGTACGTGTCTGAGAATTTATTAAACTCAGCCCAGGCATTTTGGAACATGTCAGGTATTCAATTGTATCTTGGTATGACGTGTACAGACTTACTTGGAGATACATGGGCTCCACTTCGAACATGTTCTTAAGGCTGTAGCAGAGGACCACACTGTCGAAATAAGTGATTAACACGTGTCCAAAATTCTACCTGGGTTACCCTTCACCTTACAGCTTACACCTTCATTAATACAACATCGTGAATGTACTGTAACAGCTAAACTATGTGTAATTCGACGTTTTACCATAGACATATTGTTATTCAAAATGATCCAAGGAGGTCTTTTTTCAATTTAAAGCATGCAATTCAAAGTCACCCTGTAAAAACGGTGGAATCAAGAGTTTAAATAAGGATTTGACTTTTCATGGGAGAATTTGAGGGAAACGAACTCCTCCAAACCATAATCCATTATTTATTGTAACTTGTGAAAAGGCACATCTTCCCGTCTACGTAATATGATTTAGGTATATGTTTCCCTTACATTCCACTACATACACATACACATAGCAGTGTATGATTTTTTGTGTAATTCATCTTGGGTGGTAATACATATACCAGAAAATGCAAAAAGTTTATATAAAGGAGCCGGTACATTTTCGCCAGGTTAAAAAAATAAAAAAATAAATAAAGTACAGACTATTATGATAAATTCCCTACTAGTAATTGAGGAACTATAAGTCTCTTTTTTTTCTGCTCTGTGGTTTGAATGTTGTAATTGTGGCACCTATGCAGTACTGTTTGTATGGTAAA
>JAWQEG010005384.1:0-7500 GCA_033782935.1 Petrolisthes cinctipes | reverse complement strand
TACCTCAAAATGGTCACAAAATGGACCCCTTACCTGTCACAGAGTAGACCACTTACAGTACACGTCACAAAAATGGTCCCTTACCTATCACTAATTAGATCCTATACCTGTAACTAATCACACACCATACCTGTCACTAATCACACTCCATACCTGTCACTAATCACACTCCATACCAGTCACTAATCACACTCCATACCTGTCACTAATCACACTCCATACCTGTCACTAATCACACTCCATACCTGTCACTAATCACACTCCATACCTGTCACTAATCACACTCCATACCTGTCACTAATCACACTCCATACCTGTCACTAATCACACTCCTTACTCATATAGTGTTGTGGTTTGTTTGTTCTCGTTGTCTGAGGATATCAGTAAGGTGGTCCTCCATTTCAACATCCTCATAATACTGTATAAATCCATCAATTAAGAGAAGTAAAGAATTCAACGTTGTATCACTATCAGTTAAAGGTTACCTGGTATTAGTTATATGTAGATAATAATTACCCGCTTATTGGGCTACAAATGAACTGGGTACAAAATAAATACAGTCAGTGGACATCAACACTATTCTTCCAAACTTAAAACACGAGCAAAACCTAATAGTATTCTTCAAATTAAAAAAAAAAAGCTGGTAACACTATAAAATGATTTATTTACAAAAACATATTGTATTATACCGAGATAAATATACGCATCGCCCCCTGAATTCACATTGCTAATCCAAACATAAAGCTTACGACGAGGTGTTTTATTATTAAAGAAGAAACATTGAGTGGAAACAGATCTGCTTAATTCCCTGTTGTTGATGCCTGGTGTGGTGGGTAACAAAGTAAAAATAGAGCAAATAAGAGGAAAATGTGCAGGATTAGTAGAGACTGGGGGAGGAATGGATGGAGGGAGGGAGGAGAGTAAGTGAGTGAAGGGAAGAAAAGAAGAGAAGAAGGGAGTAGAGAGAGGAGGAAAGTGTAAGTGTGAGGATAACAGAGAGAGAGAGAGAGAGAGAGAGAGAGAGAGAGAGAGAGAGAGAGAGAGAGAGAGAGAGAGAGATAGTGTGGATTATAACGAGGGTAGGAGAGAGAGAGAGAGAGAGAGAGAGAGAGAGAGAGAGAGAGAGAGAGAGAGAGAGAGAGAGAGAGAGAGAGAGAATGGATTATAACGAGGGTAGGAGTGACAAGGAAGGTAAGAGACCCAGAGAAAAGAGGACAGGAAGAGGAAGGGAGAGATAAGAGAGGAACGCTGCAAGATAAGAGTGTGATGAAAGCGAGAGACGGGGTAGAAGGAATGTAGTGAGAGAGAACTGCGATAGAGGGAACCAACACACACACACACACACACACACACACACACACAAAGGGGAGGGATATTTAAATGGTAATATCAGTAACAGGGGACAGATAGATGAAGACAGAGTGTGTGTGTGTGTGTGTGTGTGTGTGTGTGTGTGTGTGTGTGTGTGTGTGTGTGTGTGGAGAAAGATGAAAGTGGTCGAAAATCATGTCTAATTTCGTTCGAGATGCCTAGATACATTGCATTTGAAAGAGTATATAGGTCGTAATAAGGTGGAAATATAGATGAAGGTTAATTAAGTGTTCCAGGTTGATCAGTTGTGTATAAGAAAGACTAAGAGTACTGATTAACTCTTGCATTAGGGAATTGGACAGGAAGAAAATGGGTGAGAACGAGAGGCTTGACGTTTGTTGCATGCTGTCCTGAGGGGAGGAAGCATACAATGAGAGAGTTCAGAAAAGCAATGTCCAGTGTAATTGAGATAGAAGACAGAGAGTGATGAAACTTTGCGGGGAAGATAAAAAAGTTGAAATGAATCAGTAAGAGGGGAGTTGTTGTCCAGCTGGAGTGTTGTGGAGATTGAACCACCTCAGCTTCATATCAAACAGGGGCGGATATGTGTGTGTGAACTGTAGATATTAAACAAAAAGTGGAATATTACTAAATATATTCAGTTAACTTAACAAACAAAGACAGTTTAGATAGATAGATGTTTGTTTTGTTAGTTTGTCAGTGTGATTACGGACAAATATATCTTTGGATTCTTATGAAACGTTTACCAAAGGTGGGTCTCTTGATTGTCAACAAATTTTTAGATGTGGGAGAGATGATAATGTAGAATAATAATTGGGAAGTATGATCTATTGCTAGCCATGGCGGAGGTTTGCAATCTCAGAACGCTCTTGTTTTTTTGGGTTGGGACACGTACTAAACACAAAGTCAATACCGAGAAGAGAGTCAAAAGGCGAAGGGCAATGACGATGAGATTAGAAATTATACGACTTAATGTGTAGCGGCATAGATGTTGTATATAGACAGAATGGGACACACACACACACACACACACACACACACAGACTAGAATAAAAGAAAAAGAGGAATAGACACAGATAAATATAGGAAACAAACACATATATACTACACAGACAGATATCATCCCAGAACTAGGTCAGAGGATTAAGGATACAGGGATATGAGAGAGAGAGAGAGAGAGAGAGAGAGAGAGAGAGAGAGAGTGTTACATAGAGTTACATAGAAACACAGACTACAACAGACCTTACGGTCCAAACGAGGTGACCTGATTAGAAGGTTACTGGTAGAGAATGAATTACTCCCCAGTGATAGTCGTAGGTAAGGATAGCAAAGTAGAAGGCTCTCTCCTCACCCTCCACTCCCTCCGGCCTGAGCCATACAGGAAATAAAGTCAGGAAAGGGAACCTTGTGGGGTTGGCAGAAATACTCCACAAGGAATTTTATAGGAAAGGTAGAAAGTAAGTGAAATTTGGCTAACTTGCCACTTGTAATGGGCAAAAATTATTCATTAGTAACATTGTAAGTCGGGGATTAGACGCAAGGTGTTTATCTAAGCGACGTTTGAAGCTGTCTACGGTGTTACAGTCAATTACATTACGGGGAAGCCCATTCCATAAGTTGACGACTCGGTTAAAAAAGATATTCTTTGATTCGTGCGATTAAAAGATTTGCCTATGATTTTGCAGCGGTTTCCTCTCGTGTAGTTTGATTGATCAATAGTGAAATATTTGTTGCAGTCCATATTATCTATGCCTTTGATTATTTTAAATACCTGGATTAAGTCACCTCTCAGTCTACGTTTGTAGTCAATGGGAATAGATTTAATTCGCTTAGCCGCTCATCGTACGTTTTATTTCTCAGATTTGGTATCATTTTAGTAACTCTACGTTGGACTCGTTCCAATTTTGCTATATCTTTCTGGTAATACGGGCACCAGGCTTGAACACAATACTCCATAAGGGGACGGACCAAGGAATTATACAAAGTAAGGATTGTGTCTTTAGATTAATACTCGAATGTTCTGCCGATAAAGCCGATAGTTTTATTTGCTTCTTAATTACTTCCGTACTCTGCTGACTGGGTTTTAGGTTACTTGATACTGTTACCCTAAGTCTGTCTCTCGATCCACGCTTTTGAGTTGCTTACCATTTAACGAGTAGTTTGCTGCTACGTTATGATGTCCGATGTGGAGCACTTACATTTATCTGAATTGAAGGACATTTGCCAAGTTTCCGCCCAATTGACAATTTATCGAGATTATCTTGCATTTGTTTAGTCTGTGCGTCAGTGAGTACTGTATTTGCAATTTTGGTGTCATCGGCAAACTTCGATATTATGCATGAGAGGCCTTCGTCTATGTCGTTTATGTAAACTAGGAATAGGATTGGCCCTAAAACCGACCCCTGTGGCACCCCACTTGTAACGCCTGTCCAACTAGAAGATTTTCCATTTATTACCACGCGTTGTTTTCGGTTTCTTAGCCAGTTCTCTATCCATCTTACGGTATCGCCTTGGATTCTGTGTGATTTAAGTTTAGATATTATGCGTTTATGGGGAACTTTGTCAAAGGCCTTTTGGAATCTAGATAAATTATGTCTACTGCTTTACTCTTTATCATATCATTGAAAATGTCATTTAAAAAGTCTAATAGGTTCGTTAGGCAGGAGCGTTTATTACGAAAACCGTGTTGAGTGTCTCTAGTAAGTTGTTTTCCTCTAAGTGATTTGTAAGTTTATCTCGTATGATTGTCTCTAGCATTTTGAATCGACTGAGGTTAGGCTGATAGGGCGATAGTTGCTAGGTAGAGATTTGCTGCCTTTTTTAAATATTGGTGTTACGTTAGCAAGCTTCCATTCGTCAGGTATTGTTCCAGTGTGTAAAGAATAGTTAAAGAGCAGAGTCAGAGGTTTTACTATTTCGCTTTTTGCTTCCTTTAATACGCGAGGGGAGATCGTGTCTGGCCCAGGTGACTTATTTACATTTAATTTATCAATACATTTTATTACGTCACTTTTTGTTATGCTGATATTACTTAATACCTCGGTATTTTCATTTTGGACTGTTGTTACTGTATATCGTTTTGGTATTCTGTAGTAAAGACTGATGCAAAGAAAGTGTTAAGGATACCACTCATTCGCTCTTCATCTGTAGTAAAGTCCCCATTCTCATCAAGTAGTGGTCTGATAGTTGACGTGAGTACTTTCTTATGCCGAATATAACTGTAGAACTCTTTCGGGTTTGTCTTACTTTGATTTGCAACGTGTTTTTCAATGGTCTTTTTACTCTGTTTGATTAACTTTTTGGCTCTTTCTTCGTAAGTCTGTAAACTTGGCCCGCTCGTTATTGTCGTCTGTGATTTTTACTCTATTATGGGCGTTCATTTTGGCGAGTAAACAGTCGGCTATATCTTTACTCCACCACTTGGGCTTTAAGTTTTGTGCTGAACGTCGGTTTTTTAACGGTATGCTATCTTTGACCGCTTTTGCGTATGCATTAGTGAAAAAGTTCCATTGTGTATTAATGTTAATAGTGTCTTGCAGACATTTCCAATCGGTATCTTTTAGTATCGCTCTGAGTTGGTGAAAATTAGCTTTTCTAAAGTCGGGGATTTTTTCGTAGCTGTAATTTATTTCGCTTCTATTGAAATTTATACTGAATGTGATTATGCGGTGGTCGCTATTAGTAAACTCATCACCCACGTTAATATTCCCTATCAAGTCTTCTTTTGTTACAAATACTAGGTCAAGAACGATATTTCCACGGGTTGAACTATTAACAAATTGGATAAGAGAGCTCTCTTGTAAGTTAGTATAAAGGTCTTGTCCATAGTGAGCTGATAATGGTTCTCCCCACTTTGTTACTGGTAAATTAAAATCGCCAAGAATTACGGCCTCTTGCGTGTTACTCATCTCGTTAATTTGTTCATAGATATCACTCTCCCCACTTTGTTACTGGTAAATTAAAATCGCCAAGAATTACGGCCTCTTGCGTGTTACTCATCTCGTTAATTTGTTCATAGATATCACGGTCGGTTTGTACTGGTTGAGCTGGGGGTCTGTATAATAAGGCTAACAAAAGTTTCATCCGAATTTATTTCTAATGAGTATAGTATAGTGTGTCTACGTTAGCGATATGGGGCTTTGATAATAGGATCGGTTTGAGGTCATCTTTAATATATAATAGAACTCCGCCTCCCCCTTTTATTTGTTCGACCTTTCTCAAATATTGTAAAGCAGGAATTTTATACTCTGCTAGGAAGTCTCTATTTTCAGTATTTAGCCACGATTCTGTTATGCCGATTATATCATAATTTTCTGTGAGCGTTATTTCCTCTAGATCTGTGAATTTGTTATGGATGCTGTGAGCGTTACATAAAAAACCTTTAGACTATTTCGGTTGGGTAACTGCACGTTTTGCCCGTGTTATTCTGTTTGTTCGTATTACGTTACTTGACCTTGAAGTACCTGGGCAATCCCGTTTTTTGTACGATGGTTGATGACCGCATCATCGTTTAGCAAACGTCCTAAACGGGCTGCTCGTACCTGATTCAGATGGACACCATCATCTGAGAACAACGAGTCATCAAAGAACAACGAGAGAGAGAGAGAGAGAGAGAGAGAGAGAGAGAGAGAGAGAGATGAGAGAGAGAGAGAGAGAGAGAGCTGGGTAATCACAACACAAAGAAATGAAGCAGAGGTTAAAAAGGCATGTGGGAGGACAGGCAGTGAGTGAGTCAGAAAAGCTAAAGAGAAAATATGAGAAGAAAGGAAAGGAAAGAGAGATTCGACTGACGGAAAAAATATGGAGAACCGAAGGAAAGAAGGTTGACAGGAAAAAG
The DNA here is from genome assembly GCA_033782935.1 of Petrolisthes cinctipes. Taxonomy (NCBI): domain Eukaryota; kingdom Metazoa; phylum Arthropoda; class Malacostraca; order Decapoda; family Porcellanidae; genus Petrolisthes; species Petrolisthes cinctipes. The sequence continues at coordinate 1,331 of JAWQEG010005384.1, read as the reverse complement.
AAGGGCAAACGGAGGAAAAAGAAGGAAAGGGAAAGGGAGAGGGAGCGAGGGAGAGGAAAGGAAGAGGGAGGAGGGGAAGGAAAGTGAAAGGGAGGGCGGGGAAGGTAAGGGAGAGGTATGGATGCAAAGGAAAGGGAGAGGTAGGGTGGGAATGGAAGGAAAGAGAAAATGAGGAAGAATAGAAGTGGGAGCTGGAGAGAGGGAGAGGGATTGAAGGAGGGGAATGAAGGGAGAGCGAGGGAGGTAAGGAATTGGAGAGGGAAGACGATCAATGTAGAAGCTGAAGGAGAGCAAATATGATGCTAATATGTGGGAATGGTGGGGAATAGCAGACCTTAAAGAGAGAGAGAGAGAGAGAGAGAGAGAGAGAGTTACAAGGAGTTACAAGGACAAGTAGCACCTCAAAAGGTACCGTAGGTGTAGTAGTAGTAGTTGCTAACTAATAGTGGGAGAAAAGAATAGTGTAAAGAGAAGGCTTTCCCCACCCACCTCTCCCACCGCATTGCGGGTATGGAAATGGAAATGTACCTAACCCGTAGGAAAAAAGGCTGGACTAGGAAATTTTTGTACAGGAAAGGAGGAAACAATCACCTTAACTCTAACAGGCTTGGCACTTGGCAGAACTTTGTCTAACTGTTTCTTGAACTGCTCTATCGAGGAACTATCAACTACCTCTGCTGGTAGCTGATTCCAGACATTGCAGATTTTATATGTGAAGAAATTACCTAACGTATTATGGCGGAAGCGTTTCAAGTCTAGTTTCCATCCATGGTTTCTAGTTGCATTAGTATTTAAGCTAAACAGGCACTGATAATCAATGTTTTCATATCCACGAAGGATTTTGAAAACTTCAATTAGTTGAGAGAGAGAGAGAGAGAGAGGAGAGAGAGAGAGAGAGAGAGAGAGAGAGAGGAGAGAGAGAGAGAGAGAGAGGGTAACAGCAGTGTGAAACGACACAAGATAAAGACAGACTGTAAGAGAAAAGGAGGAGTGTCAGAGGAGGAGGAGGATTAATGTGAGAAAGGAGAGGACAGAGGATGGCAGAGGTGTGAAATGGTGAAGCAGGTGTGTGTGTGTGTGTGTGTGTGTGTGTGTGTGCAAAATGAACACAATGTTCAAATCATCACATAATATGTAATAAGATCTGTTTTCATATCCATGTACTTAATTAAGAGCATAGCCTACAGGATTTCACACACCGAATTTTTAGGGGAGGAAGCAAACAACACCATGATCATTGGGAAGAAACTGAAATATCCAACCAGTAGAGCCAACTTAATTATCTATTTGTCTCTAGTTCTGAATGATTCGCACCCTCCGGGATCTCCTCC
>JAWQEG010005383.1:90000-98142 GCA_033782935.1 Petrolisthes cinctipes | reverse complement strand
CCTCAAACCTAACCTAACCTAACCTAACCTCAAACCTAACCTAACCTAACCTCAAACCTAACCTAACCTCAAACCTAACCTAACCTAACCTAACCTCAAACCTAACCTAACCTAACCTAACTTCAAACCTAACCTAACCTAACCTAACCTCAAACCTAACCTAACCTAACCTCAAACCTAACCTAACCTAACCTCAAACCTAACCTAACCTAACCTAACCTCAAACCTAACCTAACCTAACCTAACCTCAAACCTAACCTAACCCTAACCTAACCTCAAACCTAACCTAACCTAACCTCAAACCTAACCTAACCTAACCAAACCTCAAACCTAACCTAACCTAACCTAACCTTAAACCTAACCTAACCTAACCTCAAACCTAACCTAACCTAACCTAACCTCAAACCTAACCTAACCTAACCTAACCTCAAACCTAACCTAACCTAACCTAACCTCAAGCCTAACCTAGCCTAACCTAACCTCAAACCTAACCTAACCTCAAACCTAACCTAACCTAACCTAACCTCAAACCTAACCTAACCTAACCTCAAACCTAATCTAACCTAACCTAACCTCAAACCTAACCTAACCTAACCTAACCTCAAACCTAACCTAACCTAACCTCAAACCTAACCTAACCTAACCAAACCTCAAACCTAACCTAACCTAACCTAACCTTAAACCTAACCTAACCTAACCTCAAACCTAACCTAACCTAACCTAACCTCAAACCTAACCTAACCTAACCTAACATAACCTAACCTAACCTAACCTAACCTCACATAACCTCAAACCTAACCTCACATAACCTCAAACCTAACCTCACATAACCTCAAACCTAACCTCACATAACCTCAAACCTAACCTCACATAACCTCAAACCTAACCTCACATAACCTCAAACCTAACCTCACATAACCTCAAACCTAACCTCACATAACCTCAAACCTAACCTCACATAACCTCAAACCTAACCTCATATAACCTCAAACCTAACCTCACATAACCTTAAACCTAACCTCACATAACCTCAAACCTAACCTCACATAACCTCAAACCTAACCTCACATAACCTCAAACCTAACCTCACATAACCTCAAACCTAACCTCACATAACCTCAAACCTAACCTCACATAACTTTAAACCTAACCTCACATAACCTCAAACCTAACCTCACATAACCTCAAACATAACCTCACATAACTTCAAACCTAACCTCACATAACCTCAAACCTAACCTCACATAACCTCCAACCTAACCTCACATAACCTCAAACCTAACCTCACATAACTTCAAACCTAACCTCACATAACCTCAAACCTAACCTCACATAACCTCAAACCTAACCTCACATAACCTCAAACCTAACCTCACATAACCTCATACCTAACCTCACATAACCTCAAACCTAACCTCACATAAACTCAAACCTAACCTCACATATCCTCAAACCTAACCTCACATAACCTCAAACCTAACCTCACATAACCTCAAACCTAACCTCACCTAACCTCAAACCTAACCTAACCCAACCTAACCTAACCTCAAACCTAACCTAACCTAACCTCAAACCTAACCTAACCTAACCTAACCTCAAACCTAACCTAACCTAACTTCAAACCTAACCTAACCTAACCTAACCTCAAACCTAACCTAACCTAACCTCAAACCTAACCTAACCTAACCTCAAACCTAACCTAACCTAACCTAACCTCAAACCAAACCTAACCTAACCTAACCTCAAACCTAACCTAACCTAACCTAACCTCAAACCTAACCTAACCTAACCTAACCTCAAACCTAACCTAACCTAACCAAACCTCAAACCTAACCTAACCTAACCTAACCTTAAACCTAACCTAACCTAACCTCACCTCAAACCTAACCTAACCTAACCTAACCTCAAACCTAACCTAACCTAACCTTACCTCAAACCTAACCTAACCTAACCTCAAACCTAACCTAACCTCAAACCTAACCTAACCTAACCTAACCTCAAACCTAACCTAACCTAACCTCAAACCTAACCTAACCTAACCTAATCTCAAACCTAACCTAACCTAACCTAACCTCAAACCTAACCTAACCTAACCTAACCTCAAACCTAACCTAACCTAACCTAACCTCAAACCTAACCTAACCTAACCTAACCTCAAACCTAACCTAACCTAACCTAACCTCAAACCTAACCTAACCTAACCTAACGTCAAACCTAACCTAACCTAACCTCAAACCTAACCTAACCTAACCTAACCTCAAACCTAACCTAACCTAACCAAACCTCAAACCTAACCTAACCTAACCTAACCTCAAACCTAACCTAACCTAACCTAACCTCAAACCTAACCTAACCTAACCTAACCTCAAACCTAACCTAACCTCAAACCTAACCTAACCTAACCTAACCTCAAACCTAACCTAACCAAACCTAACTTCAAACCTAACCTAACCTAACCTAACCTCAAACCTAACCTAACCCTAACCTAACCTCAAACCTAACCTAACCTAACCTCAAACCTAACCTAACCTAACCAAACCTCAAACCTAACCTAACCTAACCTAACATTAAACCTAACCTAACCTAACCTCAAACCTAACCTAACCTAACCTAACCTCAAACCTAACCTAACCTAACCTAACCTCAAACCTAACCTAACCTAACCTAACCTCAAACCTAACCTAACCTAACCTAACCTCAAACCTAACCTAACCTCAAACCTAACCTAACCAACCTAACCTCAAACCTAACCTAACCTAACCTAACCTCAAAAATAACCTAACCTAACCTAACCTCAAACCTAACCTAACCTCAAACCTAACCTAACTTAAACTAACCTCAAACCTAACCTCACATAACCTCAAACCTAACCTCACATAACCTCAAACCTAACCTCACATAACCTCAAACCTAACCTCACATAACCTCAAACCTAACCTCACATAACCTCAAACCTAACCTCACATAACCTCAAACCTAACCTCACATAACCTCAAACCTAACCTCACATAAACTCAAACCTAACCTCACATAATCTCAAACCTAACCTCACATAACTTCAAACCTAACCTCACATAACCTCAAACCTAACCTCACATAACCTCAAACTTAACCTCACATAACCTCAAACCTAACCTCACATAACCTCAAACCTAACCTAACCTAACCTCGAACCTAACCTAACCTAACCTAACCTCGAACCTAACCTAACCTAACCTAACCTCGAACCTAACCTAATCAAACCTAACCTAACCTCGAACCTAACCTCACCTAACCTAACCTCGAACCTAACCTAACCTAACCTAACCTCGAACCTAACCTAACCTAACCTAACCTCGAACCTAACCTAACCTAACCTAACTTCGAACCTAACCTAACCTAATCTAACCTCGAACCTAACCTAACCTAACCAAACCTCGAACCTAACCTAACCTAACCTAACCTCGAACCTAACCTAACCTAACCTCGAACCTAACCTAACCTAACCTAACCTCGAACCTAACCTAACCTAACCACAAACCTAACCTAACCTAACCTAACCTCAAACCTAACCTAACCTAACCTCAAACCTAACCTAACCTAACCTCAAACCTAACCTAACCTAACCTCAAACCTAACCTAACCTAACCTCAAACCTAACCTAACCTAACCTCAAACCAAACCTAACCTAACCTCAAACCTAACCTAACCTAACCTAACCTCAAACCTAACCTAACCTAACCTAACCTCAAACCTAACCTAACCTAACCTCAAACCTAACCTAACCTAACCTAACTTAACCTAACCTAACCAAACCTAACCTAACCTAACCTCAAACTTAACCTAACCTAACTTTAAACCTAACCTAACCTAACCTCAAACTTAACCTAACCTAACCTCAAACCTAACCTAACCTAACCTCAAACCTAACCTAAACTAACCTAACCTCAAACCTAACCTAACCTAACCTCAAACCTAACCTAACCTAACCTTACCTCGAACCTAACTTAACCTAACCTAACCTCGAACCTAACCTAACCTAACCTAACCTCGAACCTAACCTAACCTAACCTAACCTCGAACCTAACCTAACCTAACCAAACCTCGAACCTAACCTAACCTAACCTAACCTCGAACCTAACCTAACCTAACTTAACCTCGAACCTAACCTAACCTCGAACCTAACCTAACATAACCTAACCTCGAACCTAACCTAACCTAACCTAACCTCAAACCTTACCTAACCTAACCTAACCTCAAACCTAACCTAACCTAACCTTACCTCAAACCTAACCTAACCTAACCTCAAACCTAACCTAACCTAACCTCAAACATAACCTAACCTAACCTCAAACCTAACCTAACCTAACTTCAAACCTAACCTAACCTAACCTCAAACCTAACCTAACCTAACCTAACCTCAAACCTAACCTAACCTAACCTCAAACCTAACCTAACCTAACCTAACCTCAAACCTAACCTAATCTCGAACCTAACCTAACCTAACCTAACCTCAAACCTAACGTAACCGAACCTCAAACATAACCTAACCTAACCTAACCTCGAACCTAACCTAACCTAACCTAACCTCGAACCTAACCTAACCTAACCTAACCTCGAACCTAACCTAACCTAACATAACCTCGAACCTAACCTAACCTAACCTAACCTCGAACCTAACCTAACCTAATCTAACCTCGAACCTAACCTAACCTAACCTAACCTCGAACCTAACCTAACCTAACCTAACCTCGAACCTAACGAACCTAACCTAACCTCGAACCTAACCTAACCTAACCTCGAACCTAACCTAACCTAACCTAACCTCGAACCTAACCTAACCTAACATAACCTCGCACCTAACCTAACCTAACCTAACCTCGAACCTAACCTAACTTAACTTAACCTCAACCTAACCTAACCTAACCTAACCTCAACCTAACCTAACCTAACCTCGAACCTAACCTAACCTAACCTAACCTCGAACCTAACCGAACATAACCTAACCTCGAACCTAACATAACCTAATCTAACCTTGAACCTAACCTAACCTAACCTAACCTAGAACCTAACCTAGCCTAACTTAACCTTAAACCTAACCTAACCTAACCTCAAACCTAACCTAGCCTAACCTAACCTCAAACCTAACCTAACCTAACCTAACCTCATACCTAACCTAACCGAACCTAACCTCAAACCTAACCTAACCTAACCTAACCTCAAACCTAACCTAACCTAACCTAACTTCAAACCTAACCTAACCTAACCTCAAACCTAACCTAACCTATTCTAACCTCAAACCTAACCTAACCTTACCTAACCTCAAACCTAACCTAACCTACCCTAACCTCAAACCTAACCTAACCTAACCTCAAACCTAACCTAACCTAACCTCAAACCTAACCTAACCTAACCTCGAACCTAACCTAACTTAACCTAACCTCGAACCTAACCTAACCTAACCTAACCTCGAACCTAACCTAACCTAACTTAACCTCGAACCTAACCTAACCTAACCTAACCCAACCTCGAACCTAACCTAACCTAACCTAACCTCGAACCTAACCTAACCTAACTTAACCTCGAATCTAACCTAACCTAACTTAACCTCAACCTAACCTAACCTAACCTCAACCTAACCTAACCTAACCTAACCTAACCTAGCCTCAAACCTAACCTAACCTAACCTTAAACCTAACCTAACCTAACCTCAAACCTAACCTAACCTAACCTCAAACCTAACCTAACCTAACCTAACCTCAAACCTAACCTAACCTAACCTAACCTCAAACCTAACCTAACCTAACCTAACCTCGAACCTAACCTAACCTAACCTAACCTCGAACCTAACCTAACCTAACCTAACCTCGAACCTAACCTAACCTAACCTAACCTCAAACCTAACCTAACCTAACCTAACCTCGAACCTAACCTAACCTATCCTAACCTCGAACCTAACCTAACCTAACCTAACCTTGAACCTAACCTAACCTAACCTAACCTCGAACCTAACCTAACCTAACCTAACCTCGAACCTAACCTAACCTAACCTAACCTCGAACCTAACCTAACCTAACCTAACCTCGAACCTAACCTAACCTAACCTAACCTCGAACCTAACCTAACCTAACCTCAAACCTAACCTAACCTAACCTAACCTCGAACCTAACCTAACCTAACCTAACCTAACCTAACCTAACCTAACCTAACCTCAAACCTAACCTAACCAAACCTTACCTCAAACCTAACCTAACCTAACCTAACCTCAAACCTAACCTAACCTAACCTCAAACCTAACCTAACCAAACCTTACCTCAAACCTAACCAAACCTAACCTAACCTCAAACCTAACCTAACCTAACCTAACCTCAAACCTAACCTACCCTAACCTAACCTTAAACTAAACCTAACCTAACCTCAAACCTAACCTAACCTAACCTCAAACCTAACCTCACCTAACCTCAAACCTAACCTAACCTAACCTAACCTCGAACCTAACTTAACCAAACCTAACTTCGAACCTAACCTAACCTAACCTAACCTCAAACCTAACCTGACCTAACCTAACCTCGAACCTAACCTAACCTAACCAAACCTCGAACCTAACCTAACTTAACATAACCTCGAACCTAACCTAACCTAACTTAACCTCGAACCTAACCTAACCTAACCTAACCTCGAACCTAACCTAACCTAACCTAACCTCGAACCTAACCTAACCTAACCTCGAACCTAACCTAACCTAACCTAACCTCGAACCTAACCTAACCTAACCTAACCTCGAACCTAACCTAACCTAACCTCGAACCAAACCTAACCTAACCTAACCTCAAACCTAACCTAACCTAACCTCAAACCTAACCTAACCTAACCTCAAACCTAACCTAACCTAACCTCAAACCTAACCTAACCTAACCTCAAACCTAACCTAACCTAACCTAACCTCAAACCTAACCTAACCTAACCTAACCTCGAACCTAACCTAACCTAACCTAACCTCGAACCTAACCTAACCTAACCTAACCTCGAGCCTAACCTTACCTAACCTAACCTCGAACCTAACCTAACCTAACCTAACCTCAAACCTAACCTAACCTAACCTCAAAACTAACCTAACCTAACCTAACCTCGAACGTAACGAACCTAACCAAACTTCGAACCTAACCTAACCTAACATCGAACCTAACCTAACCTAACCTAACCTTGAACCTAACCTAACCTAACCTAACCTCAAACCTAACCTAACCTAACCTAACCTCGATCCTAACCTAACCTAACCTAACCTAACCTCGTACCTAACCTAACTAAACCTAACCTTGAACCTAACCTAACCTACCCTAACCTCGAACCTAACCTAACCTAACCTAACCTCGAACCTAACCTAACCTAACTTAACCTCAACCTAAACTAACCTAACCTAACCTCAACCTAACCTAACCTAACCTAACCTCGAACCTAACCTAACCTAACCTAACCTCGAGCCTAACCTAACCTCGAACCTAACCTAACCTAACCTAACCTTGAACCTAACCTAGCCTAACCTAACCTCAAACCTAACCTAACCTCAAACCTAACCTAGCCTAACCTAACCTCAAACCTAACCTAACCTAACCTAACCTCAAACCTAACCTAACCTAACCTAACGTTACACTTAACCTAACCTAACCTCAAACCTAACCTAACCTAACCTAACCTCAAACCTAACCTAACCTAACCTAACCTCAAACCTAACCTAACCTAACCTAACTTCAAACCTAACCTAACCTATCCTCAAACCTAACCTAACCTAACCTAGCCTCAAACCTAACCTAACCTAACCTAACCTCAAACCTAACCTAACCTAACCTAACCTCAAACCTAACCTAACCTAACCTCAAACCTAACCTAACCTAACCTAACCTTGAACCTAACCTAACCAAACCTCGAACCTAACCTAACCTAACCTAACCTCAAACCTAACCTAACCTAACCTAACCTCAAACCTAACCTAACCTAACCTAACCTCGAACCTAACCTAACCTAACCAAACCTCGAACCTAACCTAACCTAACCTAACCTCGAACCTAACCTAACCTAACCTCGAACCTAACCTAACCTAACCTCAAACCTAACCTAACCTAACCTCGAACCTAACCTAACCTAACCTAACCTCGAACCTAACCT
>JAWQEG010005383.1:42500-85000 GCA_033782935.1 Petrolisthes cinctipes | reverse complement strand
CTTAATATATATATGTTTAATAATTAATTATTAATAATGCTGGCCTCTGATTGGCCGATAAAATGCTGGCCTCTGATTGGCTGATGAAATGCTGGCCTCTGATTGGTAGATGAAATGCTGGCCTCTGATTGGCCGATGAAATGCTGGCCTCTGATTGGCCGATGAAATGCTGTCCCCTAATTGGCCGATGAAATGCTGGCCTCTGATTGGCCGAAGAAATGCTGGCCTCTGATTGGCTGAAGAATTGCTGGCCTCTGATTGGCCGATGAAATGCTGGCCTCTGATTGGCCGATGAAATGCTGACCTCTGATTGGCCGATAAAATGCTGGCCTCTGATTGGCTAATGAAATGCTGGCCTCTGATTGGCCGATGAAATGCTGGCCTCTGATTGGCCAATCAAATGCTGGTCTATGATTGGTCGATGAAATGCTGGCATCTGATTGGCCGTTGAAATGCTGGCCACTGATTGGCCGATGGAATGCTGGCCTCTGATTGGCCGATGAAATGCTGGCCTCTGATTGGTCGATGGAATGTTGGTCTCTGATTGGATGATGGAATGCTGGCCTTCGATTGGCCGATGGGATGCTGGCCTCTGATTGGCCGATGAAATGCTGGCCTCTGATTGGCCAATGAAAGGCTGGCCTCTGATTGGCCGTTGAAATGCTGGCCTCTGATTGGCCGAGGAAATGCTGGCCTCTTATTGGCCGAGGAAATGCTGGCCTCTGATTGGCCGATGGAATGCTGGCCTCTGATTGGCCAATGAAATGCTGGCCTCTGATTGGTCAATGGAATGTTGGTCTCTGATTGGCCGATGGAATGCTGGCCTCTGATTGGCCGATGGGATGCTGGCATCTGATTGGCCGATGAAATGCTGGCCACTGATTGGCTGATGAAATGCTGGCCTCTGATTGGTCGATGAAATGCTGGCCTCTGATTGGCCGATGAAATGCTGGCCTCTGGTTTGCCGATGAAATGCTGGCCTCTGATTGGCCAATGAAATGCTGGCCTCTGATTGGCAGATAGAATGCTGGCCTCTGATTGGCCGATGAAATGCTGGCCTCTGATTGGTCGATGGAATGTTGGCCTCTGATTAGCCGATGGAATGCTGGCCTCTGATTGGCCGATGAAATGCTGGCCTCTGATTGGCCGATGAATGCTTGCCTCTGATTGGCTGATGAAATTCTGGCCTCTGATTGGCCGAGGAAATGCTGGCCTCTGATTGGCCGAGGAAATGCTGGCCCTGATTGGCCGAGGAAATGCTGGCCTCTGATTGGCCTATGAAATGCTGTCCTCTGATTGGCTGTTGAAATGCTGGCCTCTGATTGGCCGATGAAATGCTGGCTTCTGATTGGCCGATGGAATGCTGGCTTCTGATTGGCCGATGAAATGCTGGCCGCTGATTGGCCGATGATATGCGAGCCCCTGATTGGCTGATGAAATGCTGGCCTCTGATTGGTAGATGAAATGCTGGCCTCTGATTGGTAGATGAAATGCTGGCCTCTGATTGGCCAATGAAATGGTAGCCTCTGATTGGCCGATGAAATGCTGGCCTCTGATTGGCCAGTGAAATGCTGGCCTCTGATTTGCCAATGAAATGCTGGCCGCTGATTGGCCGATGAAGTGCTGGCCTCTGATTGGCCGATGAAATGCTGGCCTCTGATTGGCCGATGAAATGCTGGCCTCTGATTGTCCGATGAAATGCTGGCCTGTGATTGGCTTATGAAATGCTGGCCTCTGATTGGCCGAGGAAATGCTGGCCTCTGATTGGCCGAGGAAATGCTGGCCTCTGATTGGCCGAGGAAATGCTGGCCTCTGATTGGCTTATGAAATGCTGGCCTCTGATTGGCCGAGGAAATGCTGGCCTCTGATTGGCCGAGGAAATGCTGGCCTCTGATTGGCCGAGGAAATGCTGGCCTCTGATTGGCCGAGGAAATGCTGGCCTCTGATTGGCCGAGGAAATGCTGTCCTCTGATTGGCCGATGAAATGCTGGCCTCTGATTGGCCGAGGAAATGCTGGCCTCTGATTGGCCAATGAAATGCTGGCCTCTGATTGGCCGATGAAATGCTGGCCTCTGATTGCAATTACCAAATTAAACGGGCTAAGAACCTCTGTTAGTATTGTCAAAATCTATCAAACGTGGCTATAAAACGCTGGCAACACACCAATTATAAAATTAAATGGGCTCTTTAAGAACCTTTGGTAGTATTAAATTATTTACAAATAATTGATTATTTACTAATAGGCTATACAAAACTGCTTCTCTGGGCAAATCCACTTTGGTGCTGTTGAAAACACAGACTACATGGAGAGTGAGACAACCACAACCAACCTGTGGTGTTGGTGGTGATAATCTCACTCTGTGTTTTCAACAGCACCAAAGTGGAGTTGCCCAGAGAAGCAGCTAAAAACGGTTTGTTTACATTATTTTTTTCGTTATAACTTTATATATATGTCTATTTATAATTATGTAGGTTGAGTAATGTAATTACTAATATCTGCTGATAATAATAATAACATAACAAGTATAAATAACTGTTATAACATATTAATACATTGGTTAATTAATAGCCAATGTTTACTGTGTATTGAACTGTGTTATAGTTAATTTATAGCTTAATATTATTAACAAATGATTACCTTATAACTCTATAACATTATATAATGATATATAATTATGAGGAATATTAATATATATATCAAAGATAGAATACCACAATTACTAAAGCCGAAACAATCCATATTTTACAGTTTTTTTATAACATGTCTTCAATAACAAGGAATTATGATTTATTAAATCTTCATCATTACACAAGGTAAGTGTATAATTAATAATAATGTATAACCAATAATTATAATGTGTATTACAATTGTATTATAAACCTAACCTAACCACGTAAAGTTAATAATATTTTAATAATGTTATTTAATAATGTTATTTAATTAATTATAATATATATATCAAAATAAATTATTAGTAAATAATTATTAAACATTATTAAAACATTATTAAAACATTATTAACTTTACATGGTTAGGTTAGGTTAGGTTTATTATATATATTTCATTGTAATACGAATAATTATTATTGTTTATACATTATTATTAATTATACACTTACCTTATACAATAATAAGGCTTTAATAAATCATAATTCCTTGTTATTGAAGACATGTTTAAAAAAATGTAAAATATGGATTGTTTCGGTTTAGTAATTGTGGTATTCTGTCTTTGATATACATATTTATATTCCTTATAATTATATATATATAAATGTTTCTTTGCTTTATTTATTTATTTATTTATTTATTTAGCTAATATTGGTATTATCTGTGCCGGCGAACTACTGGTTAGGTTAGGTTGTGTTAGGTAGGGTTCGGTTACCTTTATCAATGCTCAGTGGAATTATCTCCTGGAAATGTATTCTCTGCTAGATATTTCAATTTTAAGATACGACATTTCTGTAGTGGAGGGACGAACTGAGGTTGGGCGGACAGTGTTACCAGATATCCTTGGAAAAATTACGGAAGATCCAACAGGCAGTTGTGTACAATACGCTTGACCCACCCAATCGGGATACTTTTAGCTCCTATTCACGAGATCTATTTAATTTTTAAAGATCCCGAAGGATATTAAGTTAGGTCCCGAAGATAGCCACAGTTTAGGTTAGGTTAGGTTAGGTTAAGAGAGAGAGAGAGAGAAGCATCTTTGTATGTGAGAGAGAGAGAGAGAGAGAGAGAGAGAGAGTGAATTGATAGGCTTTGAAAGGGAATTGTTAGGCTTTGAAAGGGAATTGTTAGGCTTTGAAAGGGAATTGTTAGACTTAAAAAGGGCATTGTTAGGCTTTAAAAAGGAATTGTTAGGCTTAAAAGGGTATTGTTAGGCTTTGAAAGGGAATTGTTAGGCTCTGAAAGGGAATTGTTAGGCTTTGAAAGGGAATTGTTAGGCTTTAAAAGGGAATTGTTAGGCTTTGAAAGGGAATTGTTAGGCTTTGAAAGGGATTTGTTAGGCTTTGAAAGGGATTTGTTAGGCTTTGAAAGGGATTTGTTAGGCTTTGAAAGGGAATTGTTAGGCTTTGAAAGGGATTTGTTAGGCTTTGAAAGGGAATTGTTAGGCTTTGAAAGGGAATTGTTAGGCTTTGAAAGGGATTTGTTAGGCTTTGAAAGGGATTTGTTAGGCTTTGAAAGGGATTAGTTAGGCCTTACAAGGGAACTGTTAGATCTTAAAAGGGAATGATAATGAGCGCGATAGAAATGATAGTGGCGACGATAGAAATGATAGTGGCGACGATAAAAATGATAGTGGCGACGATAGAAATGATAGTGGCGACGATAGAAATGATAGTGGCGACGATAGAAATGATAGTGGATACGATAGAAATTATAATGACGACTGGAAGGTGTGCCTGGGGCAGGGAAGGAACAGAAAGGTGTGCCTGGGGCAGGGAAGGACCGGTAAGGTGTGCCTGGGGCAGGGAAGGACCGGTAAGGTGTGCCTGGGGCAGGGAAGGAACGGAAAGGTGTGCCTGGGGCAGGGAAGGACCGGTAAGGTGTGCCTGGGGCAGGGAAGGACCGGTAAGGTGTGCCTGGGGCAGGGTAGGACCCGGAAGGTGTGCCTGGGGCAGGGTAGGACCGGGAAGGTGTGCCTTGGGCAGGTAAGGACCGGAAAGGTGTGCCTGGGGCAGGGAAGGACCGGTAAGGTGTGCCTAGGGCAGGGAAGGACCGGGAAGGTGTGCCTGGGGCAGGGTAGGACCGGGAAGGTGTGCCTTGGGCAGGTAATGACCGGAAAGGTGTGCCTGGGGCAGGGAAGGAACGGAAAGGTGTGCCTTGCTCTGTTACAAGGAAATTTGAACTAGGATTTTGTGTGTTGTTTCCCTTCTCAGCTCTCCTCATGCCCTCTTCCCACAGTTATATCTGATAAGTTTTAGTAGATGTTCATTTCATTGTTTATGGGTAAACAGAGCCCAAGCATCCTCCCCCTTATTGGGCCTCAGTACTGGAGTGAAGCCTGTGTTCCTTCCAGTACACCTTAGGACTATATTCCATGATGCCCCTCCCCCCCCCCTACATACACACATACAGCCCTGGCCAGGTTTTTCACAGCACAGTTTTTAAAATATTTTAGAAGTGTTCATTTGCTGATTAAAAAATAAATAAATAATTAGACTGAGTCACCAGGGTGTGAAGGAGGCTACATTGTCCTCCAATTGTCTACACTTACAGCACACACACATCTCAACACCTGTTTTTCAGTTTCATACAAATCACAGCACATTCCAGAAATTATATAATAAAATAACCCTCCCCTTATAATATTTAAAATGTCTGTGTTTGAATTTTCAAGCCAAGGTATGGTACTGTACTGTACTGTACTGTACTGGATATTTGAGGCCTATTTCTGAGGTGTAGAAATTTTTTTTTTATGTTTTTCTATTAATTAATAGCCCCTTTTGAAGTTGTTGAAGTTCTTTCTGGCCTTACATTTAACTGGACCTGGAGGTGATAATATGGCAAGATGTTTTTCTAGCCCCTATAAGTATGGGAAGGTGTGCCTGGGGCAGGGAAGGTGTGCCTGGGGCAGAGAAGGACCGGGAAGGTGTGCCTGGGGCAGGGAAGGACAGGGAAGGTGTGCCTTGGGCAGGGAAGAACCAGGTAGGTGTGCCTGGGGCAGGGAAGGTGTGCCTGGGGCAGGGAAGGTGTACCTGGGGAGGAGAAAGTGTGCCTGGGGCAGGGAAGGACCGGGAAGGTGTGCCTGGGACAGGGAAGGAGTGCCTGGGGCAGGGAAGGGCAGGGTAGGTGTGCCTGGGACAGGGAAGGAGTGCCTGGGGCAGGGAAGGACAGGGAAGGTGTGCCTGGGTGGCCTTCACGTCACACTTGACTCCACAGTCAGGTGTACCAACATTACATCGCACTGTTAAAAGGATGGTAACGAAACTTTTTTTGCCAACTGTACATTACACACCCTTAAACCCAGCCAATAATGAGGGTTTACTGTACACAAATTCATTACAAACACTACATTATTATTATTATTATTTATATCTGTGTGTGTGAGTGTGTATTTCTCTGTATCCATATATGTGTATGTTTTTCACACACACACACACACACACACACATTCTCTCTCTCTACTGGACATAACCATTGTAATATGCATATGTGTGTATATATTTGTTTGTGTATGATCGCGCAGTGTTACCACATCTGGTTAGGTCCCGGGAATATGTCCCGGTTACTTTATGATAGTTTACATCGGTTATATCCCGGTAGTCTGCCCAGGTTAGGTCCCGGTAGTTTGCTGTGGTCCAGGTTAGGTTAGGTTAGCTTAAATTTCCAAATTATGTTTGTAAAACGAGGCATCTCCGAGAGAAACACCATAGAAGAAAATAGTCTTAGAATGGTCTAAATAAGTGGGTAATGAAGGTAGAAAAACCATACATGATAACGGCAGTTCTTTCAATATTTACCGTATTTTACCACGGTTAGTTCCCGGTAGTTTGCCCAGGTTAGGTCCCGGTAGTTTACTGCAGTTTAGGTTAGGTCATACTAATTTCAAAATGCTATATTTGAATATGACCTAACTTGGAAATGGGGCATTTCTGAAGAAAAGTGTTTTAGAATTGTATTAGAAAATGGCAATAGAATAGATAATTACCAATTGTTTTTTATTACTCATTATTTCCCGGTAGTTTGCCCGGGTTAGGTCCCGGTAGTTTGCCCGGGTTAGGTCCCGGTAGTTTGCCCAGGGTTAGGTCCCGGTAGTTTGCCCGGGTTAGGTTCCGGTAATTTGCCCGGGTTAGGTCTCGGTAGTCTGATACGGTCTAGGTTAAGTTAGGTAAAGTCAGGCTAATTTCAAAATGCCCCATTTGAATATGCCCTATCTTTGAAATGGGGCATTTGCATAGGAAATGCTATAGAAGAAAATAGTCTTAGAATGGTCTAAATAAGTGGGTAATTAAGGTAGAAAAGCCGTACACAATAACGGTAATAATTTCAATATTTACCAAAAAAGTTTCCTAGAATTGTCCTAAATATGATCTATTAGAGTTGGATAATATTAACTGTGAGGAATTGTATATTGAATAATCAGGTTTTGGAATGGTTCAAAATATAACGTATTCAGATGGTGATTATCTATTAGAGTTGGTAAAATGTAACCGGGAGGATTATTATATTGAATAACCATGTTTGGGAATTAAATATATTTCGGTAAATAAAACACATCCGGGAGTAAACGGGTGTAAATAGGCACTGGATAATGACGTCATGGTTGGTTGGGCGGATGACGTCATAGTTTTCAGCCTATCACACGTATGGATTCATCACATCTCGCTTTCATCAGTTGTTTATCATGATGCACATATTCTAAAGCCGTGTTTCAACCCCACTCTTTCCCTGATTTACTTCATGCCCTCAATGCCATCTATCAGGGTCAATATTGTTGGGGGAAATGAAGGAAATTAATATCAGATAAACAGTGAAAACATAAAAACAATTTTATTACTAAAGGGAATTGTTAAATAGATCACTCCCATTAGTAAAGGGTTTACTGGTTAGGTTAGGTTAATATTAAATTAAATTAGGTTAGGTTAATATTAAATTAAATTAAGTTAGGTTAATATTAAATTAGGTTAGGTTAATATTAAATTAAATTAGGTTAGGTTAATATTAAATTAGGTTAGGTTAAGGTATCCATCTTTGAACAATGTTAGCAACCTTACATTTAATGATAAATATTATTTGGTGCTGGTTCTATGAACTCAGGGTGAGACGGTAACCTCATACTATCAGTTGTGAGTTCCATCAAAAATACTTATATTAAAGAAAAGGAAAACTTTGAATGGAACTCACCACTGAGCGTTGACGGTAACTGCCTCAGCCAGAATTGTCACCAACTGTTCTTACCTATTTGTTCTTACCTGTTTGTTCTTACCTATTTGTATCTTTACAGGATTGAGTCAAGCTCGTAATGTCCCGTATTTTAAAACACAATTATCATATGTTTTTTAAAGTTATGTATGTTTTTGACATACTTTGATCTGTATGAAACTTTGATGAACAGGTAATGAGATTTCTGTCTGTTTCTGAGTGAACAAAGTTGCAGCACAATGCATGAAGGGGGAACGCTATAATAAAATTTGTCTTCATATAGGAATTATTATAGAAATGGTCATAAGCAGCTTAAATAACTAATTAGAGGAAATTCAGGAAGGGAATGTGGAGGCAGATATGGAGATGAAAAAACAGCTTGCCATATTATCACCTCCAGGTCCAGTTACATGTAAGGCCAGAAAAAACTTCAACAACTTCCAAAGAGGCTATTAATTAATAGAAAAACATGAAAAAAAAATTCTACACCTCAGAAATAGGCCTCAAGTATCCAGTACAGTACAGTACAGTACCATACCTTGCTTTGAAAATTCAAACACAGACGTTGGTGACTCAGTCTAATGGAAATTTTAAAATGATGACTCTGGCTACACCACCTCTCCCTATTCTGTAGTCAAGTAATAGATATACTGTATAGCATTAATATTCACACAAAAACATATTTTAAGGACTCTATGAGAAGTCTGTTATTTTTTCCTAGAGTCCTTAAAATATGTTTTTGTGTGAATATTAATGCTATACAGTATATCTATTACTTGACTACAGAATAGGGAGAGGTGGTGTAGCCAGAGTCATCATTTTAAAATTTCCATTAGACTGAGTCACTAACGTCTGTGTTTGAATTTTCAAAGCAAGGTATGGTACTGTACTGTACTGTACTGTACTGGATATTTAAGGCCTATTTCTGAGGTGTAGAAATATCTTTTTCGTGTTTTTGTATTAATTAAGAGGGTGCGGGAATAGGGGGACAGGCTTGGAGGGGGGTTTAGGGGGGTGCAGGAATTTTTGGGGAGTGTGGGAGTCTGGGACAGGCTTGGGGGGGGGGTTAGG
This sequence comes from Petrolisthes cinctipes, assembly GCA_033782935.1. NCBI lineage: Eukaryota > Metazoa > Arthropoda > Malacostraca > Decapoda > Porcellanidae > Petrolisthes > Petrolisthes cinctipes. Next base: position 76,063 of record JAWQEG010005383.1, on the reverse strand, counting down.
GTGGTGCGGGAGTAGGGGACAGGCTTTCTATCCACCCCAAGCCTGTCCCCCTATTCCCGCACCCCCCAAACCCCTCCTAAGCCTGTCCCCCTATTCCCGCTCCTGAGAAGGAAAGAGACAAGGGGATTATTAATAATAATTGTTATGTTATGCCTCAACCATTGTATAAACATAGAAACTTCAGAAGGCTCAAATGAAAGTGGTCATGTGGGCAGTCTCCATTGTAATCTGGCACGGTTCCAATAATGCTACATAGATGTGTTTACATACCAAGTCTTGTAAAAGAAGTTAAATACATATGCTACCCATTGGTTTTCTAAATAATATTATTTCTATAAATTATATGTTAAACAATAATATCACAATAATGTCCTTAGGCAAAGTACTGTACAGTATATTCCAGAAAATTAACTTCAAAGAGTGAATAATGGAAACATTTTGTAAGATGGGTATACTGTACTTAAGATTTGTAAGTACAGTACAGTAGAGTAGTATTGAAGTGTACATTACTGTACTATCAGTAAATTACCATATCCACATACCAGATTACCACTCATTCTTATCATTTTGATAATGATAAGTTCTCTAAATAATATTATATATTATTTTCAGTCAGGTTTTAGAGGTAATTACTTACCCTAAACTTACCCCTAACCTTTTACTTGGCAACATTTTTCCATTAATTTCCTAAACCTTGATTTAGTTTAAGAAACTCTGTGAGACATTTATCATAATCTTTATTTAATTATTACATTCACCAGAGAATATTGAGAATTTGGTGTGGTAGTATTTCCTGACCCAACTACTGTTAGCTTACTTGTTTTGGTTGGTGAAAGTCAGACTAGGATATGATAAGTTTCCCCTTATAGCCTATATGTTAACCTTGAAAGATCACAATAACAAAGTATAGTTTTCATTATTCTTACCTGTAATGAAATGTTGGTCAGGATCAGAAGTAATTTCTCATTTTTTTAACCATTATCCCTGCCTATGGATGTGTGAAAAGGGATCGTAGTGATATTATAATATTCCACACGTGAGGTGAGAACTTTATAACAATATATATTTGAGAAGGATGTGAAATAAAAGAGACTAAAATGCAGCGTCCACCTGTGTCACACATCCCATTGCAAAAAATGTGACAATATTGGCTTGGATTGACTGTTTATCATAAATGTTGCTTGCTGAGATAGTGGGATGTCCAGCACTGCAACACACCTGTGGATTCTCAATAAAGTGGAGTGACGAGTGCAGGGACTGATGGAGAACAACAGCTGCCCTCCTCCCTCACAGGATATACCTGCCCTGGACACATTGGAGCACCACCAGGATGTTGCTGCTCTGGTGGTCTTCCACAAGACACAGGTACAAGAGGTACAGCACCTGGCAGGATTTAGGCTCCCCCCGTGTGAGGCTGTGAGAGACACGAGAATGGTGTTCTCCAGCCACAAGCATATCAGGGTGCTGAGGTCACACACCAGCCAGCACCAGAGGGTGGCAAGTCTAATGGTTCCCACTCAATTTTTCCCGCAGAGAGAACATATTGAGCCAATACAGAGCTACACACACTCAGCACTCACTCAGCTGGACCCTGGTCCAGCACTATCAGCCATAGTTGTACTGTATATATTCATTCCAAACTATGTTTACTGTTATTGTTGATGTTCTCCCGGGACAGAATGGCCTCCTGCCCCACAGACCCCTGGTACACTCTGGTCTCAGTGAAAAAAACAAATTAAAATAAAGGAGGGGCTGGCCCTATATGCCTGGGCTACTGAAGCACATCCCAGGGAAATGGGACCACAGCTTACTGGACCAGGGAGTCTGTATGTCCCTATATGTCTGTATGTCCCTATATGCCTGGGCTACCGAAGCACATCCCAGGGAAATGGGACCACAGCTTACTGGACCAGGGAGTCTGTATGTCCCTATATGTCTGTATGTCCCTATATGCCTGGGCTACCGAAGCACATCCCAGGGAAATGGGACCACAGCTTACTGGACCAGGGAGTCTGTATGTCCCTATATGTCCGTATGTCCCTATATGCCTGGGCTACCAAAGCACATCCCAGGGAAATGGGACCACAGCTTACTGGACCAGGGAGTCTGGGGGCCTCATTGGTGGGAAGGTCTTTGATCCCACAGCCAGTGGTGTGGGCCCAAGTCCACGTTACAAGAGCTACAAGTGGGGCCGCACCTTCCATGAGACCAGCCCTGAAGGGACCATAAGGGGGAGGGAGTTTACACTGCTGCATGCAAAGGGAAATGCACCCCCTGTGTGCTGGCGGTCCACACACCAGTGAAAAAACCTCACATGGATTAATTTTAATCCATGTGGGCAGATCTCATCAAATCCACTAGAAAGTTACCAGATCCTACAACAATCTTTATTCTAGCCCTGTGGAGGACTATGTTTACTGTTATATATCTTGCCATAACATACTTACTGTATACTTTATTTGATTTTACTAAAAAATGCTATATATAAATGTCATTTCATGTCATGTCATCTAACAAAAAATTTCATATCAGTTTGTTGTTGTTGAAGTGCCTCAAGGTGTCTGGTGAAGCAGCCCTGAGCTCCTGAGGAAGGCCATGGCCTCAACTGGGGTTTGCCACAGTGCTCTCAAAGAGTGTACAGTATGTTGTGTTATTGATCAATGTGATTGTGTGCATTGTAGTCTTAAATAATGTATTTAAGGGGTTGCGGGAATAAGAGGCCAGGCTTAGGGGGGTGCGGGGGTTTTTGGGGGGGTTGGCTGGGTTTTGGAGGGTGCGGGAGTTAGGGGACAGGCTGGGGGGAGGGGTTAGGGTGATGTGGGAGTAGGGGACAGGCTTTCTACCCCCCCCCCAAGCCTGTCTCCCTATTCCTGCACCCCCCCACAAAAACCCGCACCTCCCTAAACTCCCCCAAGCCTGGCTCCCTATTCCCGCACCCCCTTAAATTTGTGAAGAGAAGGCCTAGCTGGGATGTAGTCTCCACATATTATACCTCCATGTGAGGCAATGGGGGACATGCTGGGGGGGGGGGGGTTATGGGGGTGCAGGAATAGGGAACAGGCTTTCTACCCACCCCAAGTCTGTCCCCCTATTTCCTTACCTCCCAAACTCCCCCCCCCCGAACCCCCCAAAACACCCCACACACCCCTAAATATCCCCCAAGCCTGTCCCCCTACTCCCGCACCCCAAAAAAAAACCCGCGACACCCCCCAAAACTCCCCGCACCCCCCAAAACCCCCCCAAAACCCTAGTAGCTCCTTGATCGTTCCTTTACCATTTGTATACACTTATTATATCTTATTTCCAATAGTAGGCTTACTATTTGTTATATTTCCACAACAAATAACCTAATGGAAGTGTAAGGTACTTATATTCTATGGCAAATATACAAAACTAACCCGAGAAACACCAAAACTTGAGTAAATTAGGAACAATTTCAGTTTTTACACGAGTCGCGGCCTCTGACTTGGCAACACTGATTTCACGACACGGCAATAATGACGTCACTATCCATGATGGCCGCCGTTGAGATGATGAATGTAAAAAGTAATTATAATAACAATAATAACAGCAATAAGAGTATTATAACAAGAGAAATATATATAAATCAATACGAAGAAATATATAGAACCCAATAATTAGATAAATAAATAAATAAATTGTAATAATAATGATAATAATAATAGTTAACAATCGTAGTCCCTATCAGCATTGCTACTTTTGTCAGTGTTGTCATTTCTAAGGTAATTACTCTAAATTAGCCTAGTTTGGTGCTATTTAAGATAAAATTTCTCCTATCTAAAGTAATTTTTATGAAAATTCCTTCGTTATTTATTTCCTGGGTCGTTGTGAAAGAAAATTAATACTATTAAAATACTTTCAAAGTTAATACTATTATAAAAACATGGAAATGTATACCGTTTGTCAAAGGTTTAATTTATGTTGAGGTAATTTGGTTCCATCTAAGGTATTTTCAACCCAATTTTTAAGGTATTTTACGAATTTCTTCCCTCTGTTGTTGGCGATCGAACCAATCTTCATTCCGGTGTTTCCTCCAAACCATCCAGTCTCTCCAATCCTCTAATCTCTCCATGTTGAGGTAATTTGGTTTCATCTAAGGTATTTTCAACCCAATTATTAAGGTATTTCATCGAATTTCTTCTCTCTGAGGCCTCCAAATTGCTCCAATCTTCTCACCAGTGTTTCCTCCAATCCTCTAATCTCTCCTCAAATGTCCCTAGTATTCCCTCTAAATCCTCCAATCCCTTCAATAACCAGTTTTGGTAAATATTGAATGAATTACCGTTATTGCGTACGTTTTTTCTACCTTCATTACCCACTTATTTAGACCATTCTAAGACTATTTTCTTCTATGACATTTCCTCCGCAAATGCTCCATTTCCAAGATAGGGCATATTCAAATGGGGCATTTTGAAATTAGCCTGACCTTACCTGACCTGACCTAACCTAACCTAACCTAGACCGCATCAGACTACCGGGACCTAACCTGGGCAGACTACCGTGACCTAACCTGGGCAAACTACCGGGAAATAATCGTGATAAAGTACAATAAATGACGGGGGTAAAATACTGGGACCCAGCCGGATCTGGCAACACTGCTACAAAACGGTAATTCTTTCAATAAATACCCCAGTGTTCTCCAATCTCCAAGTGTATAAATTCTTCTCCCTCCAATCTTTCTTCCACTACTACTACTACTACTATCACTACTACCACTACTACTACCACCACCACTTCTACCCTACTACCACCACTATTACTATATGGGTAAATCATGGTATTGTTTGGTATTTATTTAGATTCTAGGCAATTGCAGTTTTGGGTATTTATTGAAAGAATTGCCATCTTGTAACAGTGTTGCCAGATCCGGCTAGGACCAAGTATTTTGCCCTAGTCATTTCGGTAAATTTACAGAAAACCTGGGTTCACTAATACGTAAATATTAGTATGTTTTACCACTAATTAGGGTAAATATTGAATGAATTACCGTTATTGGGTACAGTTTTTCTACCTTCATTACCCACTTATTTAGACCATTCTAAGACTATTTTCTTCTATGGCATTTTCTCCGCAAATGCCCCATTTCCAAGATAGGGCATATTCAAATGGGGCATTTTGATATTAGCCTGACCTTACCTGACCTGACCTAACCTAACCTAGACCGCATCAGACTACCGGGACCTAACCTGGGCAGACTACCGGGACCTAACCTGGGCAAACTACCGGGAAATAACCGTGGTAAAGTACAGAAAATGACCGGGCCAAAGTATTGGGACCTAGCCGGATCTGGCAACACTGCTACAAAACGGTAATTCTTTCAATAAATACCCTAATTAGTACCTTTCTAAGACACTTTTCATCTATGGTGTTTCTCTCGGAGATGCCCCGTTTTCATACCTCAATACAAACATGGGGGAGAGCCTGGGAATCCGGGGTTTTGGGTGGGGGAAAACACGCTATACACTATGGTTTTGCCTTTATAATACAGTTCCAACCTATGGAGTATTTATTGGATATGCCCCGTTATCGAAATATGCCCCGTTTTCATACCCCAATACAAACATGGGGGAGAGCCTGGGAATCTGGGGTTTTGGGTGGGGGAAAACACGCATAGCACTATGTTAATGCCATAATTATACACTTCCAACCGTAAATAAAATAGTTAATGATAAAAAAAAAATTCCAAGTGTTCGAGAACGTTGCAATATAATACCAATACAGCCCAAGTAGCAGCGTTACCAACATGTGTACACAATGTATATGTAGGAATGACATATATATAATAATATGTGTATAAAAATGGACAAAATAAAGGGTAAAGAATGTTGAATAAACAATAAATAACATACCTTACAGAAATTATGTGGATGGTGTGGGATTGTTGTGATCAGAGGAGATATCTGAGTCGTCTGAATCATGTGGTAATGGCGGACGAACACGGTTGGGGCGGATAGAGTTTTGCAGCCTCCAGAAGGAATTGATGAAACGCAAGATCTTCGTGTTGGTCTAGAAATATATATCTTGCAATATATTGTCTCAAATACTTGGCTTTGATTCCTGGTCGTTTAATATGTTCCTTAACGTCTCTCCACAATCTCTCTATGTTTTGTGTGTGTATTTCAGTATTAACCGGGTCGACAAAATTAATGCTGTGATTTACACACCAATGTCGATAGCCCTCGTCCTCGAGAGAATTGTATGCACGCCAAGAATCAGAGCAAATGGTAGTGCCAGGCAATATAAAAAGTTTTATTAGTGGAATAAGAGTTTCTTTATTCCGTGGAAGTGGTTGAGTCGCATCGTCTAAGAGCGGGATAATAAATTTTTTCTTGGAGACTCTTTCAATTCCTCCAAACACCTACACTTGAGACAAAACACGACCGACGTTGTGTTTCCGTCTGACAACAAGGGTTTCATCAATCTCAACTGTTATATGAGGACCACCTATAGGGGGTTGAGATGTTAGCCATTTCTCGCACACTTCACTACAGAAACTTCTCCAATTGACAGAAGTTTTGCTGTTTATGCTCAAGTTTTTGATAGTCTGGATGTGTGAAAAACTCTTATCACAAAATACGTTAATAAAACACAGCACTTTCCAGGGTTCGATGTGTGAATGGTCTAAAAATGAGCCTTTAAATGACGACACAGAAAATCCACAACGTCTTCTTCTCTTTGTCTTTGCTATTAGAGTTGTGTGATAACAACGAAAAAGGTTATCATGTGTTAAACAACAATTGTTACCGCAATTAGGACACTTGAGATCAGTTGGTAAGACACCGTGATTTTGAAATAAAGTTATACTGGTCTCGTTATTTCTAAAATGGCTTGCTATAATTTCGTAGAATAGAGGACGACAACCGGCACACAAGTGTTCCATAGTGAGCAACTGAAAGAGAAAGACCCACGCTCTAACGTCCTATTTATAGGGGATAATCACGTGACCCAGTTTTCCATACAGCAGCATTACAAACTCAAAAATAAATGGAAAAGCAGCCAAAAAAGTAAAATGATAGCCACACCGTACCTATCCCACCCAAACATAAACACAACCAAACATAACCTAACAATACCTCACCCTACACTAAATAACCAATTAAAGCCCAAAATAAAGTAACATAACAAAACAAAAGTAAAAATATAGATACATAATATAAATACTCTTAGAATGAAAACACGTGTTCATGTGCACAAAAGTAGCCCAAATGGCTATAAAAATTAGTAGATGGTAATGCACATATTAATATTTAGAGTAGCCAGCAGAGGGCCAAAATTTCCAAGGCTATAAGCAGTGGTACTAACTCAAAATAACAAAGAGAAGCACCCAATACTATGAAAAGAAGTAGAATTATAGCCAAATCCTACCGACCCCTACATATCCTTACTAAACAAAACCTAACCTAACCCAAACAAACCAAAGCAAAGCATAACAAACCTAACCAAAAATAAGGAAAGATAATAAAAAGTAACATAATGAAATTACCCAGTGAATAATAACACGTGTTCAGGTGCACATTTGTAGCCCAAATGGCTATGAAAATGAGGAATTGGTAATGTACATAATAAGTGGATGGCTATCGGCATCGAATAAAATCCCACAATTGCCAGATCTCCAATAAAATGTTAAATCAAATGGTTATTTTGGGAATTAGTGTTACCTAACCTGACCTGACCTAACCTAGACCACAACAGACTACCGGGACCTAACCTGGGCAAACTATCGGGACCTAACCTGGGCATAAAACCGTTGTACAATTAATAAAGTGACCGAGTAAATATCCCGGGATGTAGATGGATGTGGTAACACTGCACTTCCATTACCAATAATTTACAGAGTAACCACAAGATGGCAACACAGTGATATCAAGGAATTAATGACAGGAGTAGACACTAGATGGCAACAATGTAACATCCTGGATATGGAAATTTCCATAAAAAGAGTAGGACGCTCATAGACAATATTGCCAATACAAAATATAATAGGGCAAATATAGCCAAACCAGCCAAAAGTAGCGTGAATATTGTAACATTTACAACTATGAAAAGACTATAATTGTAGTGAAAACATATCAAACGTAAACACAAGAGAACCAATCTCCCCACCTGAAACTAGCTTCATCCAACGCACCCCCAATATTGCATGCGTCTTGAATAACGTGGAATATAACGAAAAGCAACGAAAATAACGGTAGGAAGTCAATTATATAGGCAGAACCACAGTGAAATGCGTGTTTTCCCCCACCCAAAACCCCGGATTCCCAGGCTCTCCCCCATGTTTGTATTGGGGTATGAAAACGGGGCATCTCCGAGAGATACACCATTGATGAAAAGTGTCTTAGAATGGTCCTAATTAGTGGTAAAACATACTAATATTTACGTACTAGTGAACCCAGGTTTTCTGTAAAAATACCGTCATTTCCTGTACTTTACCACGGTTATTTCCCGGTAGTTTGCCCAGGTTAGGTCCCGGTAGTTTGCCGCAGTCTAGGTTAGGTTAGGTCAGGTTAGGTCCGGTAGCTTGCCGAAGTCTAGGTTAGGTCAGGTAAGGTCAGGCTAATTTCAATATTAGCTAACTTGGAAATGGGGCATTTCCGAAGAAAAGTTGGTACGGTATTTATTGAAAAAATTACCGTTTTGTAGCAGTGTTGCCAGATTTGGTTAGGTCCCAGTATTTTGCATTTCCTGTACTTTACCATGGTTATTTCCCGGTAGTTTGCCCAGGTTAGGTCCTGGTAGCTTGCCGCAGTCTAGGTTAGGTCATGCTAATTTCAAAATTTGAATATGCCCTATCTTGGAAATGCCATAGAATAAAATAGTCTTAGAATGGTTTAAATAAGTGGGTAATGAAGGTAGAAAAACCGTACGCAGTAATGGTAATTCTTTCAATATTTACCGTATTTTACCACGGTTAGTTCCCGGTATTTTGCCCGGGTTAGGTCCCGGTAGTTTACTGCAGTTTAGGTTAGGTTATGTTAAGTCATGTAAGGTCATACTAATTTCTAAATGCTATATTTGAATATGACCTAACTTGGAAATGTTAAGAAAAGTGGGTATTTATTGAAAGAATTACCGGGTATTTTTCCCTGGGTCATTTCCTGTACTTTATCACAGTTATTTCCCAGTAATTTGCCCAGGTTAGGTCCCAGTAGTCTGCTGTGGTCTAGGTTAGGCTAGGTAAGGTCAGGCTAATTTCAAAATGCCCCATTTGAATATGCCCTATCTTGGAAATGGGGCATTTGAGGAAGAAATACCATAAAAGAAAATAGTCTTAGAATTGTCTAAATAAGTGGGTAATGAAGGTAAGAAAACCGTACACAATAACGGTAATTCTTTCAATATTTACCGATATGGGGCATTTCTGAAGGAAAGTGTTTTAGAATGTTGTGAATTTGTGAATATAGAAGGTAAAAACATTGTAATAGAAAATAACAATAGAATAGATAATTACCGGTTGATTTTAGTACTCGTATTTCAATTTTTTTTTTTTTTTTTTAATTGGGTAAATTTTCCGAGCTGCACGTGTGAGATTTTCAGACAAAATATAGCTTTTCCAAGATTTTTTTAAGTGAATAATTCAATTTTTTTCATGTGATTAGTTTAATTTTAACATCCATTTATTGTGCAAATATCCTGTTTTAGCCATACATACCTAACCCAACCCAACCCAACCTAACTAACCAAACCAAACCAAACCAAACCAAACCCAACCTAACCCAACTCAACCTAACCCAACCTAACCTAACCAAACCAATCCTAACCTAACCCGACCCAACCTAACCTAAGCTAACCCAACCAAACCAAGCCTAACCAAACCAATCCCAACCTAACCCAACCCAACCCGACCCGACCCGACCTAACCTAACCTAATCTGAACCATTGCAGACTATCGGGACCTAACCATAGCAGACTATACCCGGACCTAACCTGGACAGACTATACGGAGTTTCACAAGGTAAGACCTATATCAAACTTAGAGAAATTTGACCATAATAACTTATATCACGGTGAAAATTACATATCTCATACCATAAAACACCCTAACTTATTATTATTATATATACCGTACCGTAAAACTCCCTACCTTGGGACAATTTTTACATGTGTTAGTGAATGATTATCATCATTATTATTATTATTATCATCATTATTATCATTATTATTATCATCATTATTCTTATTACTATTATTATTACTATTATTATTACTATTATTATTACTATTATTATTACTATTATTACTATTATTATTATTACTATTATTATTATTATTATTACTATTATTATTATTACTATCATTATTATTACTATCATTATTACTATTACAATTACTACTACTATTATTATTATTATTATTATTATTACTATCATTATTATTACTATCATTATTATTATTATTATTACTATTACTATTACAATTACTACTACTATTATTATTATTATTATTATTATTATTATTATTATTATTATTACAGAATGGTGGACTGAAGCAGAGTATATCCACACCTGACCTAAGACACACACACACACAACAAGCAGCACCCAGTGAAAACAATACCCTCCAGTGTTGTATGTAGGTATGTATGTATGTGTGTGTATTTGCTCTCTTTCTCTCTGTATGTGTGTGTGTGTATATGTATGTATGGATGTGTATGTGTATATATGTGTGTGTATGTATGTATGTATATATGTGTGTTTGTAATAATAAATAATAATAATAATAATTAATGGTTTATTAATACAGTTTTAGAATATATACAAAACTGTTAAAAAATTAATTGGGTATTGTTAGTATGTGTGTGTGTGTATTTAAATTGTGTATGTGTGTGTGTGTATTTAAATTGTGTATGTGTGTGTGTGTACATAAATTGTGTGTGTGTGTGTGTGTGTATTTAAATTAATAATAATAATATTCGGTTTATTAAATAGTAGCAGCTGGTAAGCCGAAAATAGACATTTTGTGTGTGTGTATATATTTAAATTGTGTTTGTGTGTGTATGTAAATTGTGTGTGTGTGTATGTGTGTTTACATAAATAAACAGACAGAGAGTGGGAGTTTCTGAGTCCCATATTATCATTATTATTATTATTATTATTACTATCATTATCATCATAATTACTACTATCATTATTACTATTATTACAACTAATATAATTTTTACTATTATTACAACTAATATAATTTTTACTATTACTTTTATTACTGTACTACTACTACTATTATTATTATTATCACTATTATTATTACTATTACTATTATTACTACTACTATTATTAATATTATAATTATTATTATTACAGAATGGTGGACTGAAGCAGAGTATATCCACACCTGACCTAACACACACACACATACAAGCAGCCAGTGAAAACAATACTCTCCAGTGTTGTAAATAGGTATGTATGTGTGTATTTACTCACTCTCTGTAAATATGTGTTCTCTCTCTCTCTCTGTAAATACGTGTTCTCTCTCTCTCTCTCTCTCTCTCTCTCTCTCTCTCTGTAAATACGTGTTCTTTCTAATAATAATAATAATAATAATAATAATAATAATAAACGGTTTATTGAGGTTGCAGCCATAAGGCTGAAAATACACAATACATTATATATATGGTTGATGATTGATGAGAATGGTTTTATATATACAACAATGAAAAATGTTATGATGGTGAGACGAATAAAGATGTAGTATTATTTGTTGTTAATAATTCTGACCATAGTGGGTATGGGACTGTTGTTGTAGCGGTCAGTACGTGCCCTTATCGGTGTTAAGATATTGGTGTGTCTCGTCGATTGTCGTGGTGGTGGAAGGGAAGGGGGGAGCATATCTCGATGTCTCGGATTTCTTAGCAGTTCTATGCTAAATCGACGCAGAATGTTGTGGTGTACTGTGTCTAGGGAGACCATGCCAAGGGTGATAAGGGCCTCACTGTATGTAGTATAGTCTGCCCCCAGTATTATACGACAAGCCCTTTTCTGTACACGTTCAAGCTGTTTCTTCTGTGTGGTGTTAATGGATGGAAACCAGCTTGGGGAGGCATAGGTGAGCTTGGGGAGTATAAACATATGATATATACTCCTCAACTCACACTGTGGTGTACCTAGGGACTTTAGCCTTCTCAGCATGTACAGACGGTAAGAGGCGGACTGGGTAGTGGTGGTAATATGATGCTTCCAGTCCAACTTGCTGTCCAGCATAATTCCCAGGATTTTAGTTGTTTCCACAACCTGGAGTGGGTGTCCCCCCAGTGTAACTGTCGGTGCTGGTACAGGTGTGGTGGATGTGTGCAGATGCATCACCACTGTCTTGTTGTGATTGATACTGACGTTGTTGGCTTCAGTCCAGGCTTGTAGGTTGTCAAGTTGTTGTTGTAGTAGGTGGTAGTCAGGTGCAGTGTTGTCCACTACAACTCCCACAGTGGAGTCATCCACATACTTCCACCGGTGTGTGTCGGTCAGGGCATCATTAATGAGGATTAGGAAACACAGAGGTCCCATCCTGGTCCCTTGAGGCACGCCACATTTCAGTGATTGTGGGAGAGATACTGCACCTTGATATCTTACCACCTGCTGTCGATCACTGAGGAAATCTGCCAACCACGCCACCAAGCCTGGCTCCATCCCAATACCAAGTGCCTTATTTATTATAATATTGTGGTCCACTAGGTCAAATGCCTTTTTGAAGTCAATGAAAGTTAGTATTACTGAGGTCTTCCTTTGCTCTAAGTTCTTATATACAAAGTCAAGTAGGCTAATAAGGCAATGTGTGGTGGAGGATGACTTTATATTGCCAAACTGTTGGTTATCAATGACTTTTTTAATACTAGTTGAGGCCCAATCAAAAACAAAACTTTCACACAAAAGGCTGGGGAGGGGAGTGATAGCAATGGGTCTCAACTGGTCAAAAGATTGGGGATTATTGACTTTAGGGATTGGTGTGACATAAGCTGTCTTCCAATCTGTGGGTACTTTAAATTGACTTATGGATGCGTTGATAATAGAGCAAAGGGGGATGGCAAGCTCAACAGCAAACTCTTTATACAATTTAATAGGAAGGTCAATGGGAGTGGTGGAGCGTTTAAGTTTAAATTCTGAAAGTTTCTTGGCAACCTGATACTCTTGGACTCTGGGTGGCTGAGGGGAGGGGAGGTAGGCAGGTAGTTGGGATGGGTCAAACTCGGGTAAGCTTTGACATATGGCCGCGAAGTGGTCATTGAGGCGGCCTGCTGTATCCTCACTGGTATGTCCGTTAGTACAAGGGAGGGAGGGTGAGTGTTTACGCATCCCACACACATCCTTAATTTTGCTGTACCACTGGCTGATGTTGGATTCCTTGAGATGTTGTATTTTTGTAGGGTAGTGTCTCAGTTTGGCTGTCCTGATTTCCCTAATGACTTTGTTGCGAAGACTGTTATATCTTGCCTTGTCGGTGTAGAAGGCTTTGTTACGTTGTTTAATGAGTCTTTTTATTCGGGTGGTAATCCATGGCATATCCGATGGGTGAACTGTCGTCGACTTTTCTGGGAAGAAGTGATGGTATGCTTGAGTGATGGTGGTAGAATAGTTCCCCCATTTGATGTCAACTTCACTGACAGTCAATACCTCAACCCACGGGTAATGTACCAGCCACTGTCCAAATCCCCTTATCGATGAGTCAGGTGTAGGTCTGTACTTCCTGATGATGGGAGGCTGGTGATGGGTGGTGGTGGGGATGGGAGTCCACAGGATGGAGAGGTGGGTACTCTTCCCCACTGGTGGCAAAGGTTGTGGTGGGAGGTACTGATTTGACAGGTCGGTGACAATCTTATCTAGGACACTCTGGTTGTGGGTTGGGAAATCAACAACTTGGGTGAGGGATAATGCATTTTCAAGTTCTCCAGTGTCAATTTCATTGAAGTCGCCACATATTACGAATTTTGCTGATGGATACCTAATTTTGAGGATGTCACATGTATTAATAATATGTTCCATCAGCACTGCCTGAGATGGTGCACGTGGTGGATGGTAAATTAGGCAGTAGATAATGGAGGCAGTGAGTCTCGGGTGACAGGGAGGTGTTAACTTGACCCAAAGAACCTCAATTCCTTCTGGGATATCCACAATCAGGTGTTGGGGGTGGTATTTGTCCCGAGCAAATAAGGCTAACCCACCACCACGTTTATTTTCTCTAAGTTGGTGGAAGAGAATAAAGTTTTCTATGTTGCACAGTTCGGGTACGATTTGCCATGCTTCTGTAATGCAAACAACATCTGCACCATTGGTATTCACAGCCAACACAAGTTCGTCCACCTTATTTGATAATGAGGTCACATTTGATAAGAATAATCTAGGTAAGTCATACCACAGGACAGGCACGTCAATATTGTTCTTTGTCTTTTCAGTGACAGTCTGTTTCTGTTTTCTGTTAGATGTAATGACTTGTATCACTCGTATGGGTCTTTGTTTGTTTCTGCCTGCTTTACAACCCCTGCCGTGAAAGAGCCCAAGGGTTTTTAGGCGAGTAATGACTTCACCAGGTGGGTAGGCAGCTCGGGGTTTGAGTTGGTAAAGAGCCCCACGGGAATAGCGATGTATAACACTTTCACTATGGTCAGCAACGTGGATCGTGTCGTTCATAACTGTTGTTGTTGATTTACTGACCGAGTCTTGTAGCCCTCAAATGTACTTCCATTCACTGTGCACTGTAGGAGTTTAAAGTGGTGAAGTTCTTGAGTGATGAGTGTAGTGAAGGGTAAGGGGATGAGAGGTGATGAGAGGTCAACAGGCTGACCTTGGCTGTAAATACGTGTTCTCTCTCTCTCTCTGTAAATACGTGTTCTCTCTCTCTGTAAATACGGATTTTCTCTCTCTCCATGATCAGTACAACTGTATATATGTGTGTGTATATGTATGTTTGTGTGTGTGTATGTATATGTATGTTTGTGTGTGTGTATGTATATGTATGTATGTATATGTGTGTGTGTGTATGTATGTTTGTATATATGTGTGTGTGTGTATGTATGTATGTATATATGTGTGTGTATATGTATGTGTGTGTGTGTGTATGTATATGTATGTATGTATATGTGTGTGTGTGTATGTATGTTTGTATATATGTGTGTGTGTGTATGTATGTATGTATATATGTGTGTTTGTAATAATAAATAATAATAATAATAATTAATGGTTTATTAATACAGTTTTAGAATATATACAAAACTGTTAACAAATTAATTGGGTATTGTTAGTATGTGTGTGTGTGTATGTATGTGTATATTTTAGTGTGTATGTGTCTGTGTGTATATATTTTTAGTGTGTGTGTGTGTGTGTGTGTATGTAAATTGTGTACGTAAATAAACCGACAGCAGACAGACAGAGAGTGGGAGTTTCTGAGTCCCATACTATTATTATTACTACTATTATTATTATTATTATCATTACTACTATTATTATTATTATTATTATTATTATTACTACTATTATTATTATTATTACTATCATTATTATTATTATTACTATCATTATTATTATTATTATCATTATTATTATTATCATTATTATTATTATTATTACTATCATTATTATTATTATTATTACTATTATTATTATTATTACTATCATTATTATTATTATTACAGAATGGTGGACTGAAGCAGAGTATATCCACACCTGACCTAACACACACACACACACACACACATACAAGCAGCCAGTGAAAACATTACCCTCCAGTGTTGTAAGTAGGTATGTATGTGTGTATTTACTCACTCTCTCTCTCTCTCTGTAAATACGTGTTCTCTCTCTCTCTCTGTAAATACGTGTTCTCTCTCTCTCTGTAAATACGTGTTCTCTCTCTCTCTGTAAATACGTGTTCTCTCTCTCTCTGTAAATACGTGTTCTCTCTCTCTCTGTAAATACGTGTTCTCTCTCTCTCTGTAAATACGTGTTCTCTCTCTCTCTGTAAATACGTGTTTTCTCTCTCTCTCTCTCTCTCTCTCTCTCTTTCTCTCTCTTTCTCTCTCTTTCTCTCTCTCTCTCTCTCTCTCTCTCTCTCTAGGTGGAAGCGACCACAAGCTTATAAGATTTTCAGTTAAGGTCCCTAATATGGAGTCCGTGACCCCGGTGCATAGAAAATTAGACATGGGGAGAGCGGACTTTGCAGGTCTTCGTGAAGGCGTTGCTGAAATGGAACTAGAGGAGGGAGAGAGTGCTGATGATCTGTGGAGGTCATTCTTGTCTTCCTTCATGGAACTTCAGTCGCGCTTTATTCCTCTGAAGGGAACAGGTCAGAAGTTCATTCAACCGAAGTGGTTTAATCGGGAAATCCGTAACCTACTAAGGGAGAGGAGAACTGCGTATCGTCGAGCGAAGGCATCTGGGGACTTTGACGGTCATAGAAGACTAAATCGAAACGTGAAGTCCAAAATAAGGGCGGCTAAGCGTGCTGAGGAGGTCCGTGTGGCTAGACTCTGCAAAGAGAACCCCAAGGTGTTTTTCAGTTATGTGAATGGCCGTAAACCAATCCGACGCAGGATCGGTCCCTTGGTGAATGAGGATGGAGCATTGATGCACTCTGATGCAGAAAATGCTAACCTCTTAAATGAGTACTTCTCTTCAGTGTTCTCTGAGGAGAGTGGTCCCATTCCCGAACCTTTGGACTCCTTCAGTGAGAAGTTGGAGTCAATGGTCTTCACCCAAGAAGAAATCGAGAGAAAACTAATCGAATTAAAAGCAAACAAGTCCCCCGGTCCGGATGGGTTCTTACCTAAAGTGTTGAAAGAAGTGCATGGTGAAGTATCACGGCACCTGTGCATGGTCTTCAACAGGATAATCCAGACTGGATGCGTTCCTAGAGACTGGCGTGAGGCAGAGGTGACTCCTATCTTCAAGAAGGGAGATGCTAGCCAACCGTCAAACTACAGACCCATCAGTTTAACCTCGATAGTCTGTAAACTCATGGAGAGCATCATGGTGGACAAAATAACAGCATACTTAGAATCAAATTTGCTACTGAGGGGTTCCCAGCATGGGTTCCGGCAGCACCGGTCATGCCTCACAAATCTGGTGGAATTCTTCCATTTTGTTTTCAGTGAGCATGATCGGGATAAAGCGGTCGATGTTGTCTACTTAGACTTTCAGAAAGCCTTTGATAAGGTACCCCACCGCCGCCTCCTTCGGAAAGTGCGTGCACTGGGCATAGACGGAAATGTGGCAAATTGGATAGAGAACTGGCTAAGTGACAGACGGCAGCGGGTGGTAGTGAATGGACAGGCTTCAGAGTGGGTGCCCGTTACTAGCGGTGTTCCCCAAGGTTCTGTTCTGGGACCACTACTGTTTATCATCTATGTTAATGACGTGGATGGTGACATGGTTGCCAAGATTTCCAAATTCGCCGATGATACTAAGCTTGGTATGAATGTCGCGAAAGAAGGAAATACTACCCGCTTACAAGAAGATCTTAGGAAGATCGGGGAGTGGTCTGACACGTGGCAAATGCCATTTAACGTGAACAAATGCAAAGTTATGCATATAGGCCACAGAAACCCCCGAACAGAGTATGACCTTAAGGGCAATGCTCTCGTAAGCACTGATACTGAGAAAGACTTGGGTGTAACTATCACCAGCGACCTCAAGTTCTCAAAGCAGTGTATTGAGGCTGAGAAGAAAGCCCAAAGGATGTTAGGGTACATAAAGCGACAGTTTGGATACCGGAACAAGGAGATAGTACTTTGTCTGTACAATTCCCTTGTCCGACCGCACCTGGAGTATGCAGTCCAGTTTTGGAGTCCTTCTTACCGGAAGGATATCGCTAGATTGGAACGAGTGCAAGCCAGGGCAACCAAACTTATACCCTCTCTTAGACACAAGAGCTATAAAGATCGGTTGGTAGAACTCGACCTATTCTCTTTGGAAACCCGGAGACTGCGTGGTCAGCTTATCGAAGTGTTTAAAATACTACGAGGCTTTGACAATGTAGACTACAGGGACATTTTCCAACTCAGTGAGGGCACAACCAGGAATCATGGCTACAAACTTGAACTAAAGCGATACAACCGTGATCTGTGTGGTAAGTTCTTTACATACAGCATCTGCGGTACTTGGAATGCGCTTCCTGCTGATGTGGTCAACAGCAACTCTGTGGATCAGTTCAAGTCCAGATTAGACAAAGCCTTAAACCACCGTCTAGGTGTTTAAGCCGTTGTGCGAGTGTTCCTTGATGGTTTCACATGACACATTCGAGGACGGTCGCCTACTTGCGCAACTAAACCCACAGGTACCCTCTTTGTATGGATCGTAAGGTCCCCTAGGGTACTTCTTTTCCTTGTAACTCCTTGTAACTCTCTCTCTCTCTCTCTCTCTCTCTCTCTCTCTCTCTCTCTCTCTCTCTCTCTCTCTCTCTCTCTCTCTCTCTCTCTCTCTCTCTCTCTCTCTCTCTCTCTCTCTCTCTCTCCGTGACCAATACTGTATGTATGTTTGTATATGTGTGTGTCTGTGTATATATATATGTATGTATGTGTGTGTGTGTATATATATATATGTATGTATGTTTGTATGTGAGTGTTTATAGGATATGTGTGTGTGTTTCTGGGCCATGTACGCACTTCCAATTATACGTACAGATAGATCATTTTATTGTGTACGTGTCTGTATGTATGTTTTTATCAATTTTATATACGTTTTATTAAGGACCTTGTGATCATGTTTTAAAATTGGAGGCTTCTGATTCCTCCAGACCATGCCATGAAACAAGCTCCTTCCATATAGGTGTGTGTGTGTGTGTGTGTTTGGAGGCTTCTGATTCCTCCAGACCATGCCATGAAACAAGCTCCTTCCATATAGGTGTGTGTGTGTGTGTGTGTGTTTGGAGGCTTCTGATTCCTCCTGACTGCCATGAAACAAGCTCCTTCCATATAGGTGGTGTTTTGTAGTAATATTTGAAGGATTCGTATAACTCCAATTATCTGACTACATCACAGATCCCTTAAGGAGGTAATTCACTTTTGTTACATTAAATATTACATTAAATATTATTGTAGTAGGTTATTTCTTATTTATTCACTTTTGTTACATTGGAGTGCCTTGATTCCTCCAAAGTATGCCAGGAAACAGAACCAGAAGAACCAAAATAATGGTGTTCTGTTGTTGCTTGGAAAAATAGTTTGGAGGAATCAGTTACTCCAGATTTACCAACACAAAATTTCCCCCTTGACTGTCCCACTTGTCAATGACTTTCCTTCTTCCTCGGGTGCCATATGACCTTGGCTGTTATGTTGCCTAATATCAATCAATAATATTTACAGGTCACACCACCAAGATGGAGGACGTATGAATATTTACAAGAGGTCTACTGTAACAAACACAAGTGATGTGATGTGCTACTTGGTGTGGGGTTTGGGGGGTGCTGGAATAGGGGGACAGGCTTGGAGGGGGGGTAGAAAGTCTGGCCCCTATTCCTGCACCCCCGTAACCCACCCCCCAAGCCTGTCCCCCTACTCCCGCACCCAAAAAAACCCTCCCGATACCCCCAAAAAAACCCGCACCTCTCCTAAACCCCCCCCAAGCCTGTCCCCCTATTCCCACACACCCCAAACCCCACCCAGCACCCCAGACCAACACCCTACACCCAGCACCCCAGACCAACACCAACACAGAAGGCATGAAGGCTCGGCTATAAGGTCAACGATACTTCCTGATATTAAGAAAAACCCACTTTTTATAGACAGAAAGTATTTAATATGGACGTTTGTGAGTGAACAACTACCTCCCTCTTCAGCAGTACAGAGTTGAATCTGAAGAGGGAGGTAGTTGTTGCCTCACAAACATCCATATTAAATACTTTCTGTCTATAAAAAGTGGGTTTTTCTTCACGTCATTGTGAATTACCACTCTACTTCCTCATGTACTTCACAATGTCTATGGTCTGGGTCTTGTTTTACTCTGTTTTTACAGATAAACTTTTTTATCTTTTTCTCTTATCTGCCAGAATTGATAAATTGTTGATTTGCTTTGGTCAATTATACTGCTGTCATATAGAAACTTCCCAATTATATTTTCTTCATCATAGTTATATATATATATGGATGCTGTAGCACTATGTGTTTTTATTCCTTTCTACACTATAGGCTTCACAGTGTAGTAGGAAGTGTATGACATCTTCCTTTTCATTTCCACACATTATATATACAGTCGGTGTCAAATATAATCATCCATATAGGGGTAACTCAAGTAAGAGTTTGACAGCTTCCCTCTGTTCCTTAGATGATAAACTTTCTAATAAATAGGTTTGGTACCATCTTTTATTTTACTACAAGCAGCTACGCACTACTTAAAACAATAACATCATATGTAAACGTGAAAACATTAGACAGTAAATTGTTTGAGATACCCATATGTGGATGATTGTTATTGACCGCGACTGTACATTCCATTGTTTGATTACTAAACCTCTTTCTGTCTCCCAAGTTGATATTGTTGGTACGACACTTGAACATAATTATCACTGCTT
The DNA here is from genome assembly GCA_033782935.1 of Petrolisthes cinctipes. Lineage (NCBI taxonomy): Eukaryota > Metazoa > Arthropoda > Malacostraca > Decapoda > Porcellanidae > Petrolisthes > Petrolisthes cinctipes. The sequence continues at coordinate 55,561 of JAWQEG010005383.1, read as the reverse complement.
TGGTGTTATTGTAAATGTCTTCTTGTCCTCCCAGTTCTTTTCTCCACTCTCTATACAGCTTCAGACTATCTTTTACTTGCATCTCACTTTTCCACCTTTCTTTTTTCCCACTTTTTCACCGATTTCAGCATTGTTAATGTCTATTCCTCTTATTCCCATCATTCTTCTATCTTCCAACAGCCTTCCAATCCACTTATTTTTCCTCTTTTTCCAACCTCATTTCTTGTATCACACTCTCCAGTAGAATGTTACTTTCACCTCTTAGAATTTGCTGCCAGTATTTTAATTGTCCCTCCATAATCCTACCCTTATTACAGTTTCTTGCGTATAACTAGGCGCTCCCACACTGTTTTCTAACCTTTGTAGTTTCTTTATTTCTTCTTTATCATACATTTCCAGTACACTTTGCCTATCTTTAATCTCACACAACCCACCACAGAAGGCATGAAGGTTCAGCTATAAGGCCAACACCACCACAGAAGGCTCAGCTATAAGGCTAAGCAAGGTATGTATGGTATATATACAGTATGTCTGTCAAGTGAGTATATTATACTATGTTTGTATGTCTGTCAAGTGAGTATATATATATATATATATATTAACACTATTACCGCACCCCCTAACCCCCCCTCCAAACCTGTCCCCCTACTCCCGCACCCCCTAAACCCCCCCCAAGCCTGTCCCCCTACTCCCTCACCCCCCTACAGCCTGTCCCCTACTCCCGCACTCTTCCACCCATTATATATATTATATTGTTACTTATTGTTTCTTGAGTTAGTCAGGAGACATGGGCTTTCTCTTACCACTCTCATTTGTGTTCACAGAAAGCCAACCCACCCTCTAAGAACACTTGCTATAGTTATTGTTAATTGTACCATTACTATTTGGTGTGTTACAACACTTATGTTAAGTGTTCAAGTGCTTGGGAGGTTGTGCTGGTTCAACATGGAGTAATACAGTTATGTTCTTCTTTTTGTCAAGTTTTTCCTCAAACCTTTGGTATGATTAATTAAAGACCCTGTGATGGTTTTTGAGACTTGTTTGGTGTCTTGTGATTCCTCCTGACTATGCCACCAAACATGCTCCTATATTGGTGATGTTTGGTGAGACTTGGAGGCTTCTGATTCCTCCTGACTATGCCACCAAACAACCTTCTATATTGGTGATGTTTGGTGAGACTTGGAGGCTTGTGATTCCTCCTGACTATGCCACCAGACAAGCTGCTTCTATATTGGTGATGTTTGGTGAGACTTGGAGGCTTGTGATTCCTCCTGACTATGCCACCAGACAAGCTGCTTCTATATTGGTGATGTTTGGTGAGACTTGGAGGCTTGTGATTCCTCCTGACTATGCCACCAGACAAGCTGCTTCTATATTGGTGATGTTTGGTGAGACTTGGAGGCTTGTGATTCCTCCTGACTATGCCACCAGACAAGCTGCTTCTATATTGGTGATGTTTGGTGAGACTTGGAGGCTTCTGATTCCTCCTGACTATGCCACCAAACAACCTCCTTCCTTCCACATAGATAGTGTTTCATGATAATATTTGAAGGACTCATTTACCTCCAATTTTCTGACTACATCACAGGGTCCCTTAAGGGGGTGCGGGAGTAGGGGATAGGCTTGGGGGGGGGGCACAGAATATGGGGACAGGCTTGGGGTGGGTAGAAAGCCTGTCCCCTATTCCCGCACCCTCCTAACCCCCCCCCCAAGCCTGTCCCCCTACTCCCGCACCCCCCAAAAACACCCACACACCCCTAAACCCCCAAAGCCTGTCCCCCTATTCCCGCACCACTTGGATAAAATATTGAGGGGTCCTTGGACAGTGGACTACCAACACCTCCTTCCTTACCTTTACAGCCACACTGCCACCTAGTTAGTCCACAGAATATTTTCAAGTAACACACTTTCTGTCTGATGCATAATGATTGTCTGGTAGCAAAAAGTGTCTGTTAAATCTGAAATCCTTTAAATGGGGGTCCATTAAATCAAGTGTCGAGTGTATTAGGAAAATACCATATATTTCAAGTGTCGAGTGTATTAGGAAAATACCATATATTTCAAGTGTCGAGTGTATTAGGAAAATACCATATATTTCAAGTGAACAGTGTTTTTTTCTGACACCTAGCAAATGATAGCTAGGGCTAGGAAAAGGAAAGTCCTACAGAGTATATACATAATGATATATGATATTGGAGCCATGAGAGGTACACAAGTTATGTGAATTGATACAATAGCCTGGGGATGTTCTTTTGTTATGTGTTGTACTCTGTGTTAGCAGGGAACAGTACAGTTGTGGTCAATAATAATCATCCACATATGGGTATCTCAAACAATTTACTGCCTTTTTTTGTGATTTATATCATACAATAGTTTTATCTTGATTAATAAGTGGGTATTAGTACAGAAGTGGACCTGAATTCAGCAGTGTTGCCAGATCCGGCTGGGTCCTAGTATTTTACCCCTGTCATTTATTGTACTTTATCACGATTATTTCCCGGTAGTTTGCCCAGGTTAGGTCCCGGTAGTCTGATGCGGTCTAGGTTAGGTTAGGTCAGGTCAGGTAAGGTCAGGCTAATTTGAATATGCCCTATCTTGGAAACGGGGCATTTGAGGAAGAAAAACCATAGAAGAAGTGTCTTAGAATGGTCCAAAATAGTGGGTAATGACAGTAAAATATCTATTATACAGTAAGGTCCACTTCTGTACCTTTACCAATAAGTGGTATCGATCTGTTCATAATTATCTGGCCCGTGTACTGTATACTCTAATAAATTAAATATGGCACGCTGGGGTAAATGAGTTTGACAAGTTGACAACCATGCGAATATATCCTATCTGGCAACACTATGCACTAATCAACAAGAGACAGTGATGCCAAGTATGGGGAATTATTCTTAGGCATAGAGAATTAGAGGTAACTATGGGGAAATTATATAAAGATTGTTGAAGAGTAAACAGGGAATTTTTGAGGTAAAAAAGGGAAATTCTGTTTAAGTTGGGAAAATTTCATCAAGCAGACCTGGCAACACTGGGCACTACACAACAACAAACATATCTGGTAACACTGACGAGACCAAAACAAATATGATGGCGCCAAGACTCACTCCATATTTATCGCGGGTAAATATTGACATTATTTAATTAATTATTTATTCCCTGACTATTCAAGGTGTTAATAAGTATATAAAGGATCCCTGTGGTGTAAATAAATAACGATAAGTGGATAAATAAGGCGATAATTGATTAAATAAGACGATAAAAAATGAACCCGTGAGTGGAAAAATTTATCACTGGAAAATAAATATTGACCATTTCATTATTTATTTATTCCCTGACTATTTCAAGGTGTTTATGAGTTAATAAAGGACCCCTGTGGTGTAGATAAATAACGATAAGTGGATAAATAAGGCGATAATTGATGAAATAAGACGATAAAAAATGATCCGGTGAGAGGAAAAATTTATCATTATTTTGTTATTACTGCCTTTATTTTATTTATTATTTATTCCCTGACTATTTCAAGGTGTTTATGAGTTAATAAAGGACCCCCGTGGTGTAAATAAATAACGATAAATGGATAAATAAGACGATAAATTATACAGCTGGTGGGACCCGAGTGTTAAAAATATTGGTATTTATTGAAAGAATTACCGTTTTGCAGCAGTGTTGCCAGATCCGGTTGGGTCCCAGTATTTTGCCCCAGTCATTTATTGTACTTTATCACGATGATTTCCCGGTAGTTTGCCCAGGTTAGGTCCCGGTAGTCTGATGTGGTCTAGGTTAGGTCAGGTCAGGTAAGGTCAGGCTAATTTCAAAATGCCCCATTTGAATATGCCCTATCTTGGAAATGGGGCATTTGCGGAGAAAATGCCATAGAAGAAAATAGGGTAAATATTGAATGAATTACCGTTATTGAGTACGGTTTTTCTACCTTCATTACCCACTTATTTAGACCATTCTAAGACTATTTTCTTCTATGGCATTTCCTCCGCAAATGCCCCATTTCCAAGATAGGGCATATTCAAATGGGGCATTTTGAAATTAGCCTGACCTTACCTGACCTAACCTAACCTGACCTGACCTAACCTAACCTAGACAACAGCAGACTACCGGGACCTAACCTGGCCAAACTACCGGGAAATAACCGGGGCAAAATACTGGGACCTAGCCGGATCTGGCAACACTGCTACAAAACGGTAATTCTTTCAATAAATACCAAAATATTTTATTAATTAATTTATTTATTTATTTATTTATTTAGTAGAGTGAGGGCAGACTGATTTCCAAATTAAGATTGTATAAGAAACACCATAGATGAAAAGTGTGTTAGAATAGTCCAAAAAAAAAATTACCGAAATAATTCTATACTAATACCATAAGTTGTAGTTATTAATAAAAGTCTATTAATAAAAATCTAATTAAGGGTTTATAAGTTAAATAATAATAATAATAATAATAAAATAATTACAATAATACCAATAATAATAATAAAATAATAATAACAATAATAATAATAAAATAATTATAATACCAATAATAATAACAATAATACCAATAATAATAATACCAATAATAATAATAATACCAATAATAATAATAATACCAATAATAATGATAATAACAACAATAATCATAATAATTTCTTTTCAGTTGTCGACGCTCGTCAACGGTATTCAGAGTCGGTCGGTTCACGGCATCGCACCGCTCACCTCGGCCGTTGTAAGTCTATTAGGGTCGCGTTAGGAATTTTTTTAAAGAATATAAGGAGGTCAATAATTTAACACATTCTCAAAATTTTATAAGAATTTGGAGGTCAATATTTTTAAACATTCTCAAAATTTTATAAGAATTTGAAGGTCAATACTTTATTTAATATATAATAATTATAATAAAAAGGCATTCTAACCAGAATTATAAACAGAATTATAAACACTGCCTCACCTACCCCTCCCTTTCTCTCTCTCTCTCTCTCTCTCTCTCTCTCTCTCTCTCTCTCTCTCTCTCTCTCTCTCTCTCTCTCTCTCTTAAGAAGGCTAATATTTGTGCAATTATTTTGTTTTATTGATAATTAAATATATAAATATTCGAGTATAAAAATATGTTAGGTGGATTCATGTATAATCTTCTTATTTATTTTATTGTCAAGAATGTAACACTCCATTTTTACATTAGTCACTCTTTATATTAAAAGCGCCATTTTCTCTTCTATCTATCTATCTATAGCTCCGACGCCTCGTTCCCTCCGGGAACTCCCCTCAAGGGGGTGGCCACGGCAGAAGTGTCTCCAGTTCTCCCTGTTCCAACACTCCCTCCTTACTTGTTCAAGCCCTCCTCTGCCCCTCATGTTTCTCTCCTTTACATACTCTTCCACTCTGTTCTGCCATCTAACCGGTGGTCTGCCTCTCACACCAGGTCCTACAACTTCACTTCCATACACCTTCTTTACAAATTCCTCGCCTTGCATTCTCTCCACATGTCCATACCATCTCAATGTATTACGTTTCACTCTCTCAACCACTCCACACTCAATACCAATTGCCTTCTCACTCATACCACATCTCTCATATACACTCTCATTACTTTCTCCATCCCATCTAGTAAGTCCACATGCTCCTCTTAAGTAACTCATTTCCACAGCACCTATTCTAGACTGATGCGCCCTATTCCATGTCCATGTCTCCGACGCATATGTCAGTGTTGGCAGGATTATACTATTTCGTAGTCCCCTTTTCACTTCCATACTCACACTTCTACCCTTCATAATCCTCCCCAGTGATCCTATGACCTGTCTACCCTTCACTGCTCTCTCCCTAATTTCTCCTTCCATACTTCCATGTTTACACATAACTGTACCCATGTACTTAAACTCCTTCACTTCCTCCATCCTCTCACCCCTCAGAGTTATCTCACATTTCGTCCCAGTTGGTACAGCCACTCTGTAAGGTGTAGCAAAGTCAATCACTTCAGTTTCTGCTCTTTCAAATACCATCACTTTACTTTTACCCACATTCACCTTCAATTTCCTTCGTTTACACACAGACTGAAATTCGTCCACCACTCTCTGTAAATTCCTTTCACTCTCAGCCATCAGCACAGTGTCATCCGCAAACAAACTTGCCACCAGGGACCAATTTGCTTCATTCAGCCTCAACTTCACCCCCAGACCATTCACTTTGGCTTTCACCTCTCTCATACAACCATCCATATATATATTGAACAACCATGGTGACATAACACACCCCTGTCTCAGCCCTACACTAATATTAAAACTCTCACTTAGATCACCCTCTACCCGTACACATGCTTTTGCATCTGCATAAAAAGCCTCAATGCCTTTCAGTAAAGGCCCCCCAACTCCATAAATTCTCAACACCTCTGTCATAGCTTTCCTATCAACTCTATCATATGCCTTCTCCAAGTCCATGAAGGCAGCATACAACTTCTTACCCTTCCCAATATACTTCTCCACTATTGATTTTAATGCAAATATTTGGTCCACACATCCTCTACCCTTTCTGAACCCTCCCTGCTCCTCACTAACTTTATTCCCTGTTACTTCCATCAGTCTCTCAGTCAGAACCTTCCCGTAAACCTTCCCCGGTACACTAAGAAGGCTTATTCCCCTATAGCTACCACACTCATCCTTACTTCCCTTCCCCTTATACAAAGGTACAATTATGGCTCTCCTCCAATCCTCTGGCACCTCTCCCTGCCTCCAGGCCAATGTACATATAAGCAACATCCACTCCACCACTACCTCCCCCCCACACTTTAACATTTCAGCAGTTATCCCATCCACCCCCGGTGCCTTTCCCATCTTCAACTTTCCTATTGCTTTCCTAACCTCTTCCCTTCCTAAATCTCCCTGTACACCCTGTCGTCTACCACCTGCCTCCATCCCCATGCATGTCACCACCGCCTCCCCTCCCGTCCCCCCATTCATCAGACCATCAAAATGCCTCTTCCACACTTCTTTCACTTCCTCACTTCTACTCACAGTAACTCCATCCTCTCTCTTCATTCTCACACTACCAGACTTTCCTTCTCCTTTTTCTCTTTTAACCTCCTTCCAGAATAATTTCTTGTTCTCTTTAAACTTTTCACTCAGCTTCATACCAAACTCCTCATCCACTCTCCTTTTACTCTCACTCACCATCATTTTCACTTGTCTCTTACACACATTATATTCTCTTTTCCATCTCTCTCTCACTTCTTCCGGCACATTCCTCTGTAGTGTTCTCCGATATGCCTTCCTCTTATCCTCTACAGCATCTTTCACTTCTGTCCACCAAGCACTCCCTTTCTTGCCCCTCTTCTGTGACTTATATCCTACTACCTCTGCTGCTGTCCTTAATACTCTCATCTTAAACATTTCATACACCGCATTCACTCCCACTCCCTCACCTATCCCCATCCTTACATCCCCCAGCGCCTCACCCACCCTCCTCTTATATTCCTCCCTATACTCTTCTACATCTAATTTCCCACTAGCCACCACCCTCTTATTCCTCACCCCTTCATCCCTCCTACTATACTCCCACTTAACCCTAACCTTCATCCTCACCAACACCGCAAAATGGTCGGAGCAATGGACCATTCCTCTCACTACTTTTGCGTCATACACATCCTTCCTCAACCTTTCATCCACTGCCACATAATCAATCAAACTCTTCTGCTCTCCTCTCTCATCCCTTCTCTTCCATGTATACCTGTGGATCATCTTGTGCTGAAAGAAGGTGTTCGCCAAGAACAACCCCCTCTCAGCACAGACATCCACCAGATATTCACCATTCTCATTTGTTCCTTCTACACCCCATTTACCCACAATATTCCCCACTTCCTCACCTCCCACCTTTCCATTCATGTCTCCCATCATCACTATTCTCCTTCCATTATCAATTCCTCTCAGACATGCATTCAGCTCTTCCCAAAACACTCTCATCTTCTCTCTCCCTGTCTTACTCTTTTCATTCACTGGTGCATAAGCACACACCCAAGCATACTTCACCAAGCCAATCTTTCCAGTCATCCATACAATCCTCGATCCATTCCACCCATGTCCATCCACTCCCTTCCACACCCACGGAGACACCAACAGCGCACACCCTTCCTTCCCTCTTCCTTTACTCTTTTCATTCATGCCCGTCCATACTACTCCTCCCTCCATTCCCTCCCACAGTCCACTCTCCCTTCCTTCCTGACACTCAACCACTCCACATCCTTTCACGTGTGTCTCCGTCACTCCCATCACATCCACTCTTCCTTTCTTAAAACATTCTACAATCTCTCGCCTCTTGGTCCCATCCGTCATTCCATTCACATTCATAGCTACCACTCTCATACAATCCCTCTTCCCTACTCCCTCTACAGGGCAACCCGGAGACCCTCCCCCGCCAGTAGCCATATCTGTCCACTCCCCCATTGGGGGGCCACTGATGGCTGGCAAGGCCAATGCAGTGCTCATTCCCGGAGGGACACGGGCCGTCGGCATTGTCAAAAGCTAAAAACAAGGTCATAAATTTAAAAGAAATTATCACAAAATATAAAAACATGCAGTCATAGAAATTAAAATCTTAAAAACACTAAAATACAATAAAAATACAATAAAAACCTTAAAACCTATATGTGGGGGAAGCTAGGTCTCACCCCCACACCGCCTTCCCCTTTGGCTCCACCTCCTGAATGGATAAAAACTAGATAAAAAAAGGAGGTGTACCCCCGAGGTCACCGCTTGGAGGCGGGGTAAGGCTTACCTACCCTTCCTGGGGAGGGGTAGGTCACCGAGGTTCTTGCTTTTCCCAATACTGATAGCAGTTAAGCACAGTAGCAATCCTCGACCTCATTGGTTACGATATTGCCACTGCGCAAAGCAGTGTTATATTATATGTTATATTATATCATTAACAATTATATATATTTATTAGTGAGGATTTATTGTATTAATAATTGTCTTCAGATAACATGTATCAGTATAATACTAATTTGTATAATTCATCATACCATTGTTGTTGTATATTACCCATAGTATTGAGTTAACATGTAACAGTGTATTTATAACCTCACTCCCTCCAAGGGGGTGGCCACGGCAGAAGTGTCTCCAGTTGTCCCTGTTCCAACACTCCCTCCTTACTTGGTCCATCCCTACTGTCCCTCATGTTTCTCTCCTTTACATACTCTGTATACAATACATTAATAATTTATATATGGAGTCCTGCATTATACTGGTACCTTACCATCATTAATACCATCAATGTTCTTCTTGTATATTACCCATAGTAGTAGGGGAGGTGGCCGAGTGGTTAGTGTTCTGGACTCATATCCTAGAGGTCGGGAGATTGATCCTCTCAGGTGAGGGCCTGAGAATATTTACTCTTCCAATTTGAGTTTGAGGCACTAACTATAAGGTCACCAAACGTCGTAAAACACCCTCACTGGTACCATAACACCCTCACTGGTACCATAACACCCTCACTGGTACCATAACAGCTTCAGTATTTGGGAATAACCCTCACTTCCCTCCCTCTGTGGCTGGGTACCAGTTCGGAAGTCGTGACGTGTGTGTATGAGCAGCAGTTGACCTGGGCCACGGTAACGGGCTTGATGAAGCCTATGTCCAGTGTCGGAACATAGATAAAAAAAAAAAAAAAAAAAAAAATAGTATTGAGTTAACATGTAACAGTGCAGTACTAATTTGTATATATTTTTTCAGGATGTATGTATGGTGACACAATACATTGGATTTTCACAGCTTTATCGGTTTTGAATAGAGGATGACACCCATTACCTTCACAACAATACCAACTATAATACCTTACCTTACCTTACCTTACCTTACCTTACCTTCACAACAATACCAACTATAATACCTTACCTTACCTAACCTAACCTAACCTTGCCTTACCTTACCTTACCTTACCTAACCTAACCTAGCCTAGCCTTACCTTACCTTACCTTACCTTACCTTACCTTACCTTCACAACAATACCAACTATAATACCTTACCTTACCTAACCTAACCTTGCCTTACCTTACCTTACCTTACCTTCACAACAATACCAACTATAATACCTTACCTTACCTAACCTAACCTTGCCTTACCTTACCTTACCTTACCTTCACAACAATACCAACTATAATACCTTACCTTACCTAACCTAACCTTACCTTACCTTACCTTACCTTACCTTACCTTCACAACAATACCAACTATAATACCTTACCTTACCTAACCTAACCTTGCCTTGCCTTACCTTACCTTACCTTACCTTACCTTACCTTCACAACAATACCAACTATAATACCTTACCTTACCTAACCTAGCCTTACCTTACCTTACCTAACCTTCACAACAATACCAACTATAATACCTTACCTTACCTTACCTTACCTTACCTTACCTTACCTTACCTTACCAACTATAATACCTTACCTTACCTTACCTTACCTTCACAACAATACCAACTATAATACCTTACCTTACCTAACCTAACCTAGCCTTACCTTACCTTACCTTACCTTACCTAACCTTACCTTACCTTACCTTACCTTCACAACAATACCAACTATAATACCTTACCTTACCTAACCTAACCTTACCTTACCTTACCTTACCTTACCTTACCTTCACAACAATACCAACTATAATACCTTACCTTACCTAACCTAGCCTTACCTTACCTTACCTAACCTTCACAACAATACCAACTATAATACCTTACCTTACCTTACCTAACCTTACCTTACCTTACCTTACCTTACCTTACCAACTATAATACCTTACCTTACCTTACCTTACCTTCACAACAATACCAACTATAATACCTTACCTTACCTAACCTAACCTAGCCTTACCTTACCTTACCTTACCTAACCTTACCTTACCTTACCTTACCTTCACAACAATACCAACTATAATACCTTACCTTACCTAACCTAACCTAGCCTTACCTTACCTTACCTTACCTTACCTTACCTAACCTTACCTTACCTTACCTTCACAACAATACCAACTATAATACCTTACCTTACCTAACCTAACCTTACCTTACCTTACCTTACCTTACCTTACCTTACCTTACCTTACCTTACCTTACCAACTATAATACCTTACCTTACCTTACCTTACCTTCACAACAATACCAACTATAATACCTTACCTTACCTAACCTAGCCTTACCTTACCTTACCTTACCTTACCTTCACAACAATACCAACTATAATACCTTACCTTACCTAACCTAACCTTACCTTACCTTACCTTACCTTCACAACAATATCAACTATAATACCTTACCTTACCTTACCTTACCTAACCTTCACAACAGTACCAACTATATACCTTACAATACAATAATGGTAAGTGTATGAAGTGAAGAGAGAGTTTACCCTGTAGTGAAGTGGTAGGGATAAACCAACTTTAATTTACCCTATAGTGAAGTGACAGGGGATAAATTAACTTTAATTTACCCTGTAGTGAAATGGTAGGGATAAACCAACTTTTGGTGTTGGGCCTTATTATAGATGTAAACATAACTGTACCCCTTGTAGTGCCACAAGGAGATGTGGTTGTGTGGTGGGGGGGGCTGCTCCCTCCTAAAACAGGGGTTGAGATGTAGAGTGTATGTGTGTGTGGGGGGGGGGGAGTTCTATGTTTGGGGCATTTTGTTTGGGAGGGTGTGTGACGTGACGAGGCTCCCTCCAGTGTGGAGAGGAAGGCCTCGTATATGTGTGTATGTGTGTGTTTTCATCTTGGCAACAACAGTCAAACAATGTGGTGATTTCAGTACAAGAATATTATTATGGTAATGGTGTGTGTGTGTGTGTTCAAAGGATAGTGATAAATGTATTTTCATCTTATATTGAGAGCCTACTAGAGAGAGTAAGTAAGTAAATAAGTAAATATTTATTGGTTATTTCATACCAAGGTATATTAATATTAAATTTATCTTCAAGACAGGAAAATATGAGTAATGGTAGATGGTTTTTACTCTCATCATTTTCACTCAATAAATTCTGCTGGCATTAAATATTGCAAGATATCAATTTTGGCCCCAACTTTATTCCATATCAATGATCTTGTGTCTATGTACAGTCACGGACAATAATTAATCATCCACATATAGGTAACTCAAACAAATTGCTATTGAATATTTTCATGTTTTGTTATTATGAATTTTTTGTTGTTGTTGAACTAGTCAGTATTTGCTTGTAGTGAAATAGAAGATGGTAATTAAACTATTTATTAGAACTAGATAGATAGATAGATAGTGAGTTAGATAGAGAGAGAGAGAGAGAGAGAAAGAAACAGAGGAAAGCTGTCAAATATTTACATGATAATTGCTATTGAATATTTTCATGTTTTGTTATTATGTAGTTGTTGTTTTGACTAGTCAGTAATTACTGCTTTTAGTGAAATAGAAGATGGTAATTAACCTATTTATTAGAACCAGAGGGAAGCTGTCAAACATTTACATGTCACCCCAATGTGGATGAATATTATTGTCTGTGACTGTACAACACAATATGTGTTAGGGGGGTGTGGGAGTAGGGGGACAGGCTTTGGGGGTGTGTGGGAGTGGGGGGACAGGCTTGAAGGGGGGGGTTAAGGGGATGCAGGAATAGGGGACAGGCTTTATACCCACCCGAACCCTGTCCCCCTATTGCCGCACCCCCCTAAACCCCACCCCCCCAAGCCTGTCCCCCTACTCCTGCACCCCCGTAAAGCCTGTCCCCCTACTCCTGCACTCCTCCACCCATTATATTATTATATTATATTGTTACTTATTGTTTCTTGAGTTAGTCAGGAGACATGGGCTTTCTCTTACCACTCTCATTTGTGTTCACAGAAAGCCAACCCACCCTCTAAGAAGACTTGCTATAGTTATTGTTAATTGGATATCTTTGTACCATAACTATTTGGTGTGTTACAACACTTGTACTAAGGGTTCAAGTGCTTGGAAGGTTGTGCTGGTTGAACATGGAGTAATACAGTTATGTTCTGTTCAAGTGCTTGGAAGGTTGTGCTGGTTGAACATGGAGTAATACAGTTATGTTCTGTT